>VZSR01001065.1:4273253-4284544 GCA_013398615.1 Brachypodius melanocephalos | reverse complement strand
TTTTTTTTTTTTTTTTTTTTTTTTTTTTCATCTGGGACTTAAATCCTCAGCACAGAGTTGTTGGGTTTGGTTGGTTTTTTTCCCTAAAATGATTATGCAAATAGCAGGCTATTTTATATCCACTTGGCAAAGCTGGAAGTAAAGTGAAATTTAGGGAATATTATTCAACAATTACTGTTATTTGCATCCCTGACAGATGAGGTGGTTGAAGGGTTTATTGTAGTGGCTGATTCACATATCAGTAGAATTACTGAGCTGTAATTTACAGTGACTTTTAGTAATGCAAGAAAACAGATCAAGTGAAGTCCCAGGTTGATTAGGAAAAAGTGGCAGGAATAACATCTTTTCCAACCTCTTTTTTTGTGATTAGAACAGGTGTGAGCCACAGCTGATGGTAAACACAGTCATCACCCACTGCACCTTGTCTGAGTGCTAGTTCTTGCCACAAAATCACACCTAAATGTTTTAATGTTGTTCTTCAGCCCAGTGCTTTTCATAGTTCAAAATAAACCAGTTCTCAGGCCAGGGTTAAAAATCCTCAAGGATCAATTGCACTGAAGAGAAAAGAGAGCGCTGGCAAAAGTGAAAATGCTGTATCTTTGCTAGCAGGGAGGTATCAACATCCTCGAGGGATTATAATAGAATAAGTATTATACAAGTTGGACTTACTTGGTTTTTGTCAGCCTGAATCTCCTCCTGACAGGTTTTGTGAATCAGTGTGTTTTGCTCTTGTCAGAGATGAATGCTTGGGGCATGGCTGTGGTTCAGGGCTGTGCAATAACCTGGTGCAGAAAATGAGAGTAATGTCAAAGCAAATCTTCCTGAATGCGGACCCCTGTGTTTTATTTTTCTTCCCTGCCAAAGTCTCATGGCTCTGCCAGCTGGAGTAAGAAATGCATGTAACTTAATTCCTTTCAGGCTTCTATACAGAGGATTCTGTAAGAGCAGAGTTCAGAGTAACAGCACTGAGATGTTTCATTCCAATAATGTGAGCCAGCCGTAATTTAATCTTGAAAGTGAATTTAATTGAGTTATACAACGGGGAATAATACAATAAATAATTTAAGTAGTACTTAATTTAAAAGTGTGTATTTTTTTAGACATCTATAAAATTTATTACGTTGTAGAGTTTTTATATGAGATTTGAGTGGAGACGAGTTGGTTTGATTTTTAGCCAAAGTTGTAGCTGTCTTGGACTAGGATCCAGAATTTTTCTGTTCTTTGTTTCATCCAGAAGGAAAGGCATCACCTGAGAGAGGCTGCTGCTTTCCTGGTATTTCAAAGCCCTGGTGGGCTGAGAGGGAGCCCTGCCTGTCCCCTCATTCCTCCCCAGAGGTGCCCTGTCCTTGTCACACAAAAGGACATTTCCCCTCTCACAGGACACAGCAGAGGTGGCAGTTCTCCAGGGGTGGATCTTGCCTCAGGAAAAAGGCACTTTTTCATTGAAGCTGCACCTCTGTAGCTGTGCTGGTTCTTTTTGAATTCACCTCACTGTGGGGGCATCAACAGCCCTCCCCACCTTTGCCTCCCAAAGCAAACAGCAGTGATAATTAATACCACAGTTATTGGCTGATTAATGAGTAGCACCAAGACATGCACACAGCAGAGAAAAATAAAGCCAGAATTAATGAAACCCGAAACAATTACGTTTAAGATCTCGTGAAAACCAGGAAAGACCAAATGAGCTGTATTGTTCTGAGTTTTTTATTTCCTGCCCTGCTTTGTAAAAACTGTTCACCCTTGTAGTCAAATAAACTATCATCTCAGATTCCCTCATCACTTATACAAAGTTTGTTTCTCATCCTATTTTTTTTTCCGATGTGTTTATCCTAATTAGATTCGTGGGCAGTTTTTCTTCTCCCCTGCTAAATCAAACATCCAGATCTAAATGCTGAGTGTTCAGCTCTGAGATAAGTTATCATCTTTTGCATAATCCACATGCAAGGAAACAATTCATCCCAATGCTTGAAACAATCCAGCTCACTCAAACACTTTCTCTGTGTGCTCTCTTCTGTCTGGTTTTCTATTTCTAAGGAAATATATATCTCTATATAGCAGGTGACAGTGGTTTAGTCACTGGGCTGTTCATCTGAGATGTGGGATCTCCTCATTCAGGGCTGGGCAGCTCCAGGCTGTGGGCAGTGCTTTTTTTCTCTCTGATCCTCTCAGATTTTAAAAAGAAAAAGAGTTTGGAAGCTCTAACCTTGGTTCTGTCCTGGCACTGAAACTCCTCTCAAAGCCAGGAGTTTGTCCATGGATCAGAACAGGAGAGTTCTTTCAGTCCAGTGCACTGAAAAAAACATCACTGGGACATTGTGGCATGGGCAGCATGTGTTTAAATTGGAATTTGGTGCTAATTGAGATCCATATCATCCCTGGCTGAAATCAGTGAGCTTTTGCTGGTCTGAGGGCTTCAGGTTATTTGTTTAAATATAGTGACTTGAGATATAATGAAATTATTTTAATTAGAATGGAGAAACCACCTTTTAGTTCTAGAACCAGCATCAGGATTTCAGTGGACACAGTAATGTGAAATACTGGCTCCACTAGAGTAGAATTTAGCATTTTAAAACAAGACAAATCTAAGCCTCAGTGTAAATCCAGCATATCTTATTATATGCTAGCAAATATATAATGCTAAAATGGCCTTTTATTATTCATGTGTTGTGTCTCAGAGTGTGCTGTGCTATTTGTCTCGCAAGCCTTCTCAGAAATTATTTGCCCAGATGGCCCATTGTATGTGTTTTGTTTTGCTCATTGTGGGAAATTAGTCTTAATAAATCAAAATCACATATTGAATCTCAGCTGTGGCTTGAGCCAAGTGGGGGAGAGCAGGGCAGAGCTACTGTTTCAATCCAGAGCTGAGCCAAAGCATTTCACAGACAGAAAAACACAGCCTGAAGAGTCTCACTCTAAAAAAAATAAATATGGGATCTGTCCCTTGGTGGGGATGCCTAGTTCTTGCAGCTGCTGAGTGAGACCTGAGCACTGGGAAGTGTTTTGGATGCTCTGCTGGAATTGCTGAGGAGGGATCTGCTGTGAGCTGGCCAGGGCAAGGTGGGAACACGAGGCCAGGGCTCACCGAGGGGAGGACACTTGGATCTGGCCTCTTTGTTATGGGAATTGATTTTTTTATAGACAGAAAGTCAGCAGTCATCATTGAATGAATTAACTGAAATTACAGATTCTCTCTTTTTTTTTTTTTTTTTTGAAAATACTTACTTTTCTTCTTTTAACTATATTTTTTTCTGATCACCCTAGTAATTGTGAATTCCATGCGTTGTTTAGGTAATCACCATTAGAAGTGTGGTCATGGTGTTTACTTTTGCCCTAATTCCTGAGGCACAATAACATGCTTATTTTTGGAGGTGATAAGTTTAGCATAATAGGAAAGGAAAGCAGAGATTTGTGGGGTAATCATCTTTTTCTTTAGAGTGGAGTAAAGGTCTTCAAACAATTGATTGATCATTGTCCAAAAGCAAGAGCAGGGTCATTTTCCTCTCTGTCTGTTCTGCTATTCAAGGGAGCAGCCAGGCAGAAAAAGCAGGGTCAGAGAACAGGACTAAAAGCCATCTAAAGCCCAAACTTGTTCTGTGAAGCCCAAGTGGAGCTGTACTGCTGGTGACAAGTGCTAATGAATATTCAGCCACCTCCCAGCTACAGCAAACAAGATGGTCCCAGCAAGAATTTGGGTTGTGTTGTAGCACAGTTTGCTGAATCAGACCTGGGCTGCAACAGCCCCAGCTCAGGTGTCCCTCTGAGGGGTTCCCCTTTCCTGGATGCCCAATTTGGCTGCCCCAGCAGCTCAGGAGCAGGTCCTGGACAGGTCCTGCAGCCTTCAGCTTTGGGCTGCTCAGCTGTGAGATGTTTGTTCCTTGTCTGCCCAGGCAGGCATCCCTGAAGTCTGTGTCCTCAGTGTAGCTGCAGGGTGTGGAGAGTTTAAACCTGTGAGTGTTTGGTGCCTTGTGTGTTCATGGGGTCAGTCATGGGCTCCTTGGAGAGCAAAGGAGGAGCTGATGGTGGAGTTCTTGTTCTCCCCTGCTCTTCCATCAGTGTCTGTTAGCTCACTCTTTGGAATTTAGAGAGCAGGGCTGAATGCTGGAGAGAGCCCATGCCAGGAAGACCTGTTCTCTTCTACTTAGGGAAGCATTCAGACATAATTAGTAGATAGGAAAGACTAAAGGAAGCAATCCTCTTGTTTCAGGCAGAACCACTGCTGTGAAACAGCGTTATTTGTCACTGTAAAGAAATTCGGTCTTAAAATAGGCCTGGTTTGCTTCTGACCCTCTTGCACCGTTTTGGTGTTCATAGTACCTGCAAAGGTTTGAGGATATTACATCTCACACAGCCCTGAGCCAGGCTGAGAGAGTTCACCAAACCCAGCACTGATCCAGGTTATCAGACTCTCATTTTCCTCATCTCTTCACGAGTTCCTCTGCCAAGCTGGAATCAAGAAAGCAAGGTGTGTGTGTAGGTGCATCAACCTGATTAAAATCAGTAAAATCAAAACCCGCCAGTTTGACACGATCATTGTGCTACTGCTCTTCTATCAAAAGCGTGATGCAGCTCTGCAGTGACCAAAGACCTCCTCATCTTCATTTCAGGGTGTTCCCCAAAACAAGGGGCACCTCAGTGTTGTGGCTGCTGAGCAGGATGGCTGGGCTTGCTCCCCTCCTGCAGGGAGCAGAGCTGGGAGGTTTCTGCCATCCTGACCCCCAGCCATCTCTCCTCAAGTGCAGCTATTCCTGCTTCTCCAGGGAAACCCTTCTCCATCAGCACCGTTAGTTCTGTGTGGCTGCCAGCCTGTTTCCTCCTCACCAAAGCTCGATGCTGTACATTGGTGTCACCCGTCAGAATTCCCACAATGGGCTTCCCATCACATGCTGGGAGTCACCTGCCAGCCTTCCCTGCCTGCTGGCTGCCACTGAGGGTGAGGGAACAATCTAGAAGGGAATAGCATTTCTGTTTGTGTTCATATGTATATGTTTGTTTTGTATTTTTTATCTCTTCACCTTTGTGTCAAGGCATGGAGATTTGCAAGCAGCGTGAGTTCAGCCAATATGAAAAGGTTTAGTAGGAATTTTACACCTACCACACGCTAATTTTTCCTGTCTGGTACTATTAGGAGCATATAGCTACCCTTTAATTTCCTTACGTTTTCACTGGCCTTTCTTACCACATTGAAATGTTTTGTTTCTGAAAACCAGCCCCATTTGAGTGGATGTTCCAATAATTGAGTTAGTTGCATTATTTAAAGGCACGATCAGCTGAGAGTTTGAGCTGATTTCATTCTGCTCCAGACAGTCTGTGCAGTTTGCTCCTAACTCAATTCAGCCCTGTGCAGGTACAGAGCCAGCAGAGGGGCTGAGCAGGAAAACACACAACCAAAATGTCTTTGGTCCCAGGAGACTGAGGCACAGTTTTCCATAGACATTGTTCTGTCTGGATCATTAGGAATGGTAAAAATCAGACTTTTCCTCAGCCTTCCATACAAGTCTAGGTCCAAGGCAGCCCTGTGTGTGCTGGCTTACGTGGTGCTAAAATTCCAAAATGCAGAGACCCCCACAGAGCACTGATGGGAATGGCTGTCATGTCGTAGTCAGTTGGGATTAAAGGCTTTTTTTTTTCAAAGTGCATTAGCAATAAAACTATTTTTCAAGGCATAGATTTTAATTCTGAGTCTTCTAGCATCTTGTACCAGCGTTCACCAGCCTGTAAAGTTACTACAGAGTAATAGATCATTTGAGGTTGGAAGGGACAGTCTGGAGACAATCCAGCCTTCTGTTGAAAGCAGGGATGTAGATTAGGTTATCCAGGGCCCTGTAAAACCAGCTCCTGCCTAATTCCAGAGGGAGAGATTCCATCTGTGCCCTGGTGCCCCTCTGCTTTGTGTTTGCTTGCTTATCTCTATGAAAATAAGTATACTGCTCTTAAATGCCTCACTCCTTCCTGTTTATTGTGTTCTCAGGGTCCAGCTTGAATTCAAGGACAATAAGTCTTGGGCACAGAATAGGCACTTTATACCTTTATACACTGAAATATGTTCTAGTGTGTAAAGCAGGAGCAGTTGTTTGACTCACTAGGGGGATACCTGGGAGTTCCTGCTCCCCATAGGAAACCATCCAAAGGAAACGACCACCGAGGCAGACAGTGTGTCTGAGATCTTGTGTGGAGCAGATTCCTGTTGGGAGCTGGATTCCCAGCAGCCAGGTGGATGTAAATAAATGGAGAGTAGTGATTAAGCAGCAGCCACCTCATTTCAGAGCACAGAATTTGCATACACTGGCGGGTTGGAAGACAATTTCCTGGGGACATGGTGCTGGGAAAAGCCTGGGGTGTTCCAGCAAGGAGCCATTGGCTCATTATTTTGAATAGCAATGAGGTGTAAGAGCCTGTGTGCCACAGCTCTGGTGGGTTTGCAGACAGCTCTGCCTCCTGAACACAGATGGGATTTCTACTTTTAATTGTGATTTCATGGTGGAAAATGCTGCTCAAGGATTGGAGCTCTGTAGTCCTGAAAACGTCCAGGCCCTGAGTTTCTGTGCCCCAGCCACCTCAGGCTGTGGCTGGCTGAAGTGTCTTGCATTGCAAATGTGATTTATTTACTCTGCACTGTTCAGTGACCCCTCCAGTCTATCCTGCTTGCTGGGGCTGTTGGCATTCCCAATGGGATAATACATTTATTTCTCTTGCCTTCTCCCTCCATCTGAGCTGAGCCCGTGCCTTGGTGCAGTTCTGTGGGAGCTGCTCTCCTTGGAGCTGAGTGTTCCCAGTCCCAGGTGCCTCAGGTGAACTTGGCATTGTGCAGAACAGGCCCAGGAGATCACAGAGTCCCTTCAGACAGTCCCAACAGCCTTAAAGTGCTGTTCTCACAGCAAAGTGGGAAATGAGGGGCAGGGAGTGAGACGGGGCAGGAACTGCACACTTCCATCACTCGGGCTGGCTTTGGAGCTGTGCAGACAGCCCAGGCATCCCTCTGGAGGAAAGCCATCCTTTGGGGAGTCTGCTATCCTGTAAATCTCCCCCAGGTGCCTCCCCCAGCCCAGGGCTCTGGGGGTTTCCAGTGCTCAGGAGCCTCTCACAGAGGTGCAGGAGATGCAGCAGTGCACTTCTGTGCCTCTTACAGAGCTGAGAGCTCACTAGCAGGTAGAACAGCAGCCTTGGTGAGCGTTTGCAGAAGGTGACATTGGTCTAGGAAAGGAGACAAGAGCCAGCATGTGCAACTGTGCTCAAGGCCAGAATCCATCTTTACCTGTGTCCCTGACTTTAGGGATGTCAGTCATTCCCCTGGCTGTTCACACTGGGTGGAATTACAGCTACATGCATGCTCAGGAATCAGCGAGGTGCAGGGCCTGTAAGCCTCCTGAAGCTGAACTCTTGGAGGGTTTGTTGCCCTTTTGGAGAGGATAAATCAAAACCTTGAGGCTTTTACTCCATTAACGATACAGGGACTCTGGGGAGCTCCCAGTGACCTCTGCCAGCCCACTCTGATTTATCCCCCCCAGTTTTCTCCTGCTGTGCTGCTGCCCAGGTGTTTGTGTGTGCTTTGCACACGAGTGTGCAAACCCCAGCACACCCAGGCACCCCCAGGGGCACAGGTAACAGGCTTGAATTGTTCAGAAGCAGCCACAACGTGTCCTCAGTCTTACACAGTTCAGGCATGTCTGAAGATGAATTTAGGTTGGCCTCTGCATGATTTTAACGTGTGTGACAGAAAGAAAAAACCCTCATGTACACAATCTGTTGTTTCAAACATTTAGAAAAAGATTTCCAGCTCTAATTTATTAATAATTCTGGTACGGAATTTTTTTTTTTTCTCTGTGATGAGGACTTTTTCACAGTTGTAAAAGTATGTCTGATAACTAATTGAAGTGGATTCAAGTGATAGTCAAATTTGAACAGAGCTTTTAATAGCCAGGAGCAAATAAGCAGGATGTAGGCTGCTGATAAGGAAGCAGGGAGTGTTTTGAATGCTGCCATATGTCCAGATACGAGTGATCAGCCTGGCAAACAGCATCAGAAAAGGCTCAGCATCGTTTCAGGGCTTGTTTGCTTTCAGGACCTGTAAGAGGAGGCTCTCAGGGCAGTTTTTCAAAGTGACATGTTCATGGGAGTGAACTGGAGACAAACAATGTCATTATTGGGTAACATAATGAAATACGGCTCGTGCAACGCTGCAGGAAGATGACACTGAGCAGTATTTGATGTGGCATTTGAAATAAGAGAATCTAATCAAATCAAATGGCCTTCAGGAGGGGAAATGGAGAGCTTGAGATTTGTCTCAGGCCTTATAATTGGGGCTGGATGAAGTCATGAAGGGGCCAGGGGCTGTGGGGAGCTGCAGGCACTCTGAACCCCTTGATGAAGCTGACCATTAGTGCCAGTCCCTCAAATCAAAGTTTAATGCTGAAGAGCTGTGTGGCTTGAAGTTCTGGTCTCAAGGGTAGTTCTGAGTCATGCAGCACCATGCAGTGGTTCTAACTGAGGTGTATAAAATTAATCACTTGGAGTATTAAAGTTCAATTTTGGACTTCAGTTAGAGTGTTTGTGAACCATGTGAAGCAATATTATACACTTCCTGATTATAGAGATTATTTCAGTTATTAGTTAAAATATTTTTGAGGGGTTTTTTTTTTTGGCTTTTTTTTTTTTTTTTGTCAAGCTTTGCTAATCACTTCCAAGCACTTGGTAGGCTGCAAATTGCACACCAGTAAGCAGCCATACAGAATGCTTTCTGTGTTGGTAATGTGATATATTAACTAAGAATCCAAACAAAATAGAATAAATTGCTACTTAATTCTGAGATGGTCAAGCAGAACTAAATATATTCCATTACTTTGAAAATGTGAATAATTTCTTCTGGAAAGAAGAAGTTTCTCTTTAGCTTCGAAGTTTAATGGTAAAAGGCAGAAAGTCATGAGTGCACAATCAGGAAATGGGATTAGCTGGTCATAAACCATCTCAGGTCAGTGGCAAAGGAAAAGCACTTTACCATTTCAAAGGCAGCAAAAGTAAGAAAAGAAAAACATTAAAGAGAATAAAGGAGAAATTATGGCATGTAAAAGTCAATTAGAAAAGCTAAATAGAGCAGTGTAAAACCTGTGCCAGGCAGGGCCCAGGACAGTCAGAAAGTGCCTGATTTAATCAGGAGGCAGAAAGGAGCTCTGTGCAACATAACAGGTCTAGGAAAGGCTTTGACATTCTGGGCTGTGTTCCTTTGGGCAGCCCAAGCTGTCCTGCCTGCTTTATGCAGCATTTGGGAGGGATGGAGCCCAGCCACATTCCCACAGCCAGTTCTATCCGTGCAGGGGGTTTCTCTCCTTGCCCATCCCTGTTTTCAGAGGTTTGGGGCTCTGCTGGCACGTTAGCACACATGGCAGGGATTCCTGAGAGAGGATTGATGGCAGCAGTGATGCCTGAGTGATGCACCCAGAGCCCCTGCAGGGCCAGAGGATGCAGGGCACGGTGTTCATCCAGCTTGGGAGCTGCCTGTGCACACCCTCAGTGGGACTCTGCCCTGCTGGGATTAACTCAGAACATGTTGGGGTGTGGATGATTTTTTTAATCACTTGAGGAAGGGGAAAATGTGCATGACTGTAATCTCGGCTGAGCTGAAATAATTCCAGATGGACTGTCAGGCTGGATTAAACTGGTGAGCAGGGGTTGGGGTGTGTGCAGGTGCTGTGCTGCCTGCTGTTGGGCTCTGGTAATTTCAGAGAGTCCCTGTGATCAATACATTAGTTCTTCTGGCTGCTACACAGAGCAACAACAAGATCATTGGCTGGAACCTCGAATCCAGAGAAATTTTGATCTGTGGAGAAAACCTGAGGAGGTTGGTCACATCCCAGGGCAGATTGCAGTGACATTTTTAATGGGGGATTAGAAAGTATCTAAAAAAGAGCAAGTCTGGCCTGGTCCCTGTTAATATTGTGGATGTGGGTGTCAGGAATGTTCCCAGAGTGATCTGACTGTAGAGGATAAGAGAAGGCACTGGTTCTCTTCTACTCTGCTTTTTTCTCTCTCCCTTCTTCTCAGCCCCTGCTGTAAATGAAATGTTTGATTTTGCCCGTGGTGAGTGGGTGACAGGGGCAGGGTGGAGCAGAAGCAGCCCATCTGCCTTGGAGATGCTGCTCCAGGGAAGAGTCAGTGGGTGGAGGATGCAGTGTGAGCATGTGGCAATTCACTGCAAACCCCAGAATCCAGGTCAGTCTTAGCACCCCTCTGTTCTGGTCCTGTCAACCCCCCAGAGTGGTCAATAATACCAGTTTAGCAAAGCTGGAAGCTCAGTGTCTCTCAGAGGGAAGAGCAGTAAGAGGGGGATTTAGCAAATTCACAGTTAGTCCCTGGCTTCTGCCTTGGATTTGGGTTAAACCCTTGACAACCACAGCTACAAGCACAGAACAGTTACATGGCTGCACTTAAATCAGCCAAGTTTCTCCTACCATTTTGGAAGCCCCATAAGAGAGGTGGGAGAAGGCAGGGTTAGTCTGGCTCCTGAAGAAAAAAGTGGCATTGATTTCTTAAAGAACATGAAATCCTGAAAATTCAAACGTGCTGTATTTTAATTTTAATTTTAATTTTCCAGTCCAGTACTACATAGAAAATAGCAACATGAGTCCTGACAACCTGAGGGACTGAGGAAGAATTTTGTCTTTTTCCTCCCTCACCCCAAAGTGCTCATTAGCACCTGCAAGCCCCCAGTGCTTGGTGGCAGCTCAGTCTGTGGTTTGAGGATGCTGTTCCTCACTGTGGCTTCAGGCAGAGTTTTGGATGAGACAGCAATCAGATGAAACATCTCCAGCAGCTTGAACAGGCTTCCATCCTATCTGGACTTTGGTGGCTTTCAGAGAGCTGTCAGCTGTAATCTGCTGGGTTGGCATCTCTGTGTGTGTGTGTGTGTGTGTGTGTGTGTGGAAATAGTTTTGAGCATCACAGATTGGAAACAGCAGACTCCAAAGCTGCCTGCTCAGTTGGATGCTCACCTGCCACTGCAAGCTTTGTCAGTGGGTGCTCACCTGTGGCTGTCACATTGACAGGGTGTTCTTCTCCCTCTGTCTCTGAAAGAAGACAACTGGCTGCTTATCCACAAAATACCTTTTCCTGTCATCTGCTGTGCTTATTTCCCGCACAGAGGGTTCACTCTGGACACCAGCAACTCCCACTGTGAATCCTCCAGGCCCACTGCAGTTCCATGGCTGGTACTTGATCCTTAAAAAGGATCTCTGTCCCTTCCACCCTGCCCTCTGCTCCTCTCCACGTGCAGTTTATTGATGCTCTGGAGTGGCTCCCTA
>VZSR01001065.1:4247852-4266411 GCA_013398615.1 Brachypodius melanocephalos | reverse complement strand
CAGAATATTGTAACAACAAGGCAACAAAGATTTGCAAGGCTCAAACCTGAGCCATACTGAAAGGGAAAGCAGATTTTATGGGGGTTTGAGTGTCTCTGCTCAGGCAAAATGGGGTTTTTCTGAAATTTATCTAGAGGCTGTTCAAATACACATCACTTCAGTCTTGCTGAAGGCTTTTGAAAAAAGTAAGTTGGACAAAAAGCTATGATCAAAAAAAAAAAAATCGAGATTGAGCAGAGAATTAAGAATGCTCATTTTTCACAGGAGTACCACTGGATCATTTGCTGGAGATGCTGTTGAAGTAAGGGATAACATGGTCATTGCAAGAACAGCTGCCTTTATTTCTGGGTTAGAAAGCAGTAATGGACATTGTGATGGATGAGGAACACTGGACTGGAGGCATGAGGGAACATATGTTTCATGGAAATCATCTTTTCTGTGCCAGCATCTCTGACCTTGCCAAATTCTAAGCTTTCCTGGAGAACTGGGAATCAGGGGAGTAACTGCATCTTCCTCATTTACAGCGCAGTGTGATTCCCTCTGGACCATTTGAGGCAGGGGACTGTTTGTGCTAATTATCCTGTCTTGGAGCATTTTGTAATCCCATTGTTTGAAAATGTTTCTTTTTAAGAACACTTATTTCAAAATACAGATTTATTTAGAGAAAAATGTCCCCTAAAAATTCAGCAAACTTACCACCAGTTCAAGAGATTTCTTCATCCCACTTTCCTCATAACAATGATAAATTCAACACCAATTAAAGGTAGAAGGGAGGGTTTTTAACATGGTACATGCAGAACAATGCTGTGCAATGGCTATTCTGTGTACACAAAATGTGTTTAGCACTAGAATATTTATTAAAAGGACACACTGAGATTCTTCTGTGCTGTCTATACCTGAAAAAAAAAATAAAAAAACAACAAAATGAAGGGCATCTGTCAGGGTAATATAATGGATAGATGGTGATAATTAATGCTTGTAGCAAGAAACATGCTAAGATGAGGAATTCAAGCAAAAACATCATGATCTCTTTTTTTTTTGTTGTTGTTCCAGGCAGATAAAGTAGAAATAAATGAATCATATCTTTGAGATGCCATTCAAAGCTATTTCTTTTGTACAATGTCTGTTTATCAGGTAGAAGCATCTCCTGGTGCTTTGGACAATGGGAGTATCTGCTTGCAAGTAAATTTTGTTAGCATCAGGAAGATAGATCTCATTCATTATCGAGACAAATATAAATGAAGCTTGATAATGGGGACTGAATTCATTATCACCCAGAATCTGTTCTTTAAAATGTCCTTTTGATTTGCTTTTCTCAGCTCGCTTTTTCTTAACTAGCTTCAGCGATGGTAAATAATGGATTTACAGAATTTTTTTTGTCTTGGTGAGTAAGAATAATCCAGCAGCTGCCCAGGTGGGTGAGCTCAGCCTGCAGAGGTGTGCAGCCTCCCCTGGTGCTGCTGCAGGGCTCTGGGGTGTGCAGGGAGGAGCAGGAGCTCCCTGTGGCCCTGGCAGGAGCTGGGTGAGCTGAGCTCTGCAGTGCCCAGAGCTCTCTGATGGCCCTTTAATGCATGTTTGCATGGATTGACAGCTCTCTCAGGGTCAGAGGGTAATTCCAGCTGGCAGTCCTTTGCTTCTCCAGAGGCTTTAGTCCAGCAGGGAAATTGGTGCTCTCTCCACTGCCTTTAATCAAGGCTCCTTCCACGTTAATGGATGCAGTGTGGGGAAGCTCAGCTTTGAACAGCTGCACCCACCCAGGCACATCCTGCTCCACACAGGAGCTCTGCTGAAGCTGCTCCTGATTGCAGTGCAGGAAACACAGAGCCTGGAGCCTCATTCCCTTTTCAAATCAGCACACTGCAGCTGATAATGCAACATTCAGGGTATTTTAGCTGACAGATGAAATTGCAGTGTAGAGCAAACTGGTGGTACTTGAAATAGGCTGATGAACTCTTCACCAGCAGAGCCCATTAATTCGTGTGGGATCCGTGGTGTTCCGGCTGTGGAGGACCTCCTGAAGAGGATTTTAGCAGCTTGTGCTCTTCAGTGTTGTCACTCTCCCTGCTCACAGCACAGCCTGAGTTACTGCAGGTTTGAATTCGATGTACCAGTGGTGTAGAAGCTTAAACTCACCAACTGTGTTCACACGTGTCGCACCCTCACAGGCTTCAATTGTGATTGTATTTCCTGAGGTACCCTGAGAAAACAGGAGCCTAGACAAGTCTGGCTGGAAGGCAGTGCAGAGCAAAGCTGATCTGTGTGATCTTGCTCAGGTGGTTTCTAAAGGCTCTGTCAGATACATCTCTCTGCGGTAATTGCGTGTCCCATTTAAAGTATCTGTTCAGAGAAGGGCTCTGCTTGCTGCTTCTCTTGTTTTCTAGGCCTGGTTGGGAGGAAGCTCCTTCCTTGCATTCTTTCCAGCAAAGGACTTAAAATATTCTTCGTTTTCATCAGTGGCTAGAGGGGGGATGTAGCATCTGCTTAACAGTTAAGGAGATGCTGAAGTGCTTCAATGCTAATTGAGTGCCTGATCCAGGTAGCCCCAAAAACCTGCATGGATTTCTAAGGGTGTTTGATCCTAGGTGTGTTACCTGACAACAAAATGTAATCCAGCTGTAGCACGGTTTAAAGAGATTGGAGATGGAAAAGAATACTGTGTGCAGGGGTTTTTTAAGTTAAAATCGTGAACAATAAAATGAAACATAGAAAGGTTAGCAGAGGTTCCCTCCAGTGCTTAAAATTGTGATGCTAAACCCTTCCTAATCTTCTAAAGTTCCTAACAGGGCAGGAATGTTTCCTGGGAGCGGGCAGGTTTTCCTGCAAGAATTTAATCTGGTTAGAGTTTGCTGCTAATGCTTCCTAAGGCTTTCAGCACTTGCACGTTTCATGTCTGCAGGTGACCCACAACAAAGTTCACCCTCTGCCCCACTCAGACTGACTGCCTGCCTCTTCAAGGCTTCTAATCAGCAGCTTTTTATTTCTGAGAAGCATCTCATGTTTCAAATAAATCAGTTCCTGAAACAAGCCCTGATATCTCTCAGGCATTCTCCCTTCATGTCAGCGAGGATCAGCTGCGGTTTGCAGGGCTTTGAACTCCTGCTTGGAGAGAATCGCGTTCAGCGTTCATCATTCTTCCCTCAGAGTCAAGTTACTTTTTAATTTGAACCTTTTTAATAATACCTGAAGGTTAAGATCCATCTAAATGATGTCAATTACTCCATCTGTAGAATGAGAAAGAAAATTTTTTTGTGTTTAGGCAATATTAATGTTATGAAGTTAGTTTTGTTAATATTTGTAATAAAATTTGAACTTGGAATCACTTCAGATGTTTTCATTTAATCTCTTTGATGAGGAGATACAGAAATGCTGTTAAAGGCTAATTTTAGTCCTTTTTAGTGTCCATAGGACCTTCTCTGTTTAGGGTAGAGGAAGAGAATTATTAGAAGAGATTCAGAGCCCTTTGAGTTATGTTCCTGCTTTGGCATCTCCCTGTGAGGAGGGAGCTCCTCTGTCCCTTGGCTGTGTCAGCACCTTCATCCTCATGAGCATCTCCTGTCTCTTGGGCTTGTAGAGCACCCAAAACTCAAATCTTCACTGGAGCATTTAGTATCATTAGGTATTAAACTGTTCTAAACAGGTAGAAGCCATACCAGTAGTGATACATTAAGACAAAAAGGGAAATATTTTCATCCACGTGCCAATAAAGACACACGGAATGCATGTATGAAATAGGGGAGCAACGTGCTGGACCACGGGGTGTGTCAGGGCAAAGAGCATTCCCAGATGCTCACACCCCAGATCCCTCAAATACCCATTTCTGTGCTCTGCTTTAGAAGTTCTCAGGACGTGAAATTGTGCTCCACGGAAGCCAGATTTAAAAAAATAATACAGCGTGGTAATGCTGCCTTGTTACTCTGAAATAAATCAGCCTGAAAGCTTCTGCTACATATGCCAGTTGCAATGTAAGAGTGCAATATTATTTATAAAGAACAGCCCTAACATGCCATGGCATGGTTTGTAGAGTCATTTTAATAGATGCTGTTCTTGCTGCTGCTGTGTTGTTTTTTTGTGACAGGAGCCCTCTCTGCAACGATCCAGAGTCAATTCTACATTTGGAGAAATAAACCCGTTCCTTTTATTGCAGCTGACAGAGTGCTCTGTTCTGAGCTCCAGTTTAACACAACTCCTTTACCCCACCTGGAACAAATGGTGTCTCCTTCCACACATGAGTATTGATTTGGGCAGCCCAAGCAGGATGGAGGTGCTTTGTTTGGGTCAGCAGTGCAGATTTACATTGTTATTTCCAGGGCTCAGACTCTCCAGAGTATATTTAATATTTTTTTTACCATTCACTGCTAGAGCTTGTGCAATTTGCAGTGCTTTCTTCGTGGACAGGGTTTCAAGCAGGACAGCTCGTTATCATTTTGATAATGCTGGATGCAAATGCTGGTGAAGTGTGACCAAAACCTCACCCAGCAGAGTCACTGCAGCCCCAGCTGGACACGTGCTGCCATCCATGCAGGGTGACACCACAGTGTCACCTGGAGGGAGATGGGCACAGAGGGGGCACCTGCTGGGGCAAATCCCACAAAATTCCTGCCCTGAGGACCCAGCTATTGATTGGTGTTCTTGAGATCTGGGAGCTCAAAGAGGTGAAAACTTCCAAAATTAATATCTGAGTTTGTGAAAACTGCCTTCCCTGGGTTTCTCGGGGTTCTGGTTGGAATTAGGTGGTCGTCACTTTGGGGGCTTCATGATCAGAAATGCCCCCTCACTTTTCCTTTCTCTGTCACCATTCCAGTGCTGAATTGTCAAGTGGCTTTTTCCCCTCCCCTCCCAGGGCTGCATGTGTTTTGAAAAAACACCGAACGCCAATTAATTTGTCTAATTTACATGAAAAAGTGCAGAAGATGTCTTTTTTTCCATAATTAACTATATTTTGCAATTCATTAAAATTCTGCAGCCCTCCACATAATGGAGCCCTATTCACTCCATAGGAGATAAGTGCTTAATTCCAAGAGGGGCAGACGGAGAAGGCAGAAAGGAAGTGGAGGAGGGCAAGATTAGCATTTTCTATATTAGTTATGCATATTCATGAGGGAAAATGAAGCCCTGCCAATTCATGTTGGCTTTAAGTTTATTTTGTGGGGGTATTCACAACGCTTCCACAAATGGTTGGTGTGGATTTTCCCCGGTTTTAATTGAGCAGGGAGGCGGAGAAAGGCTTTGTGGTGAGCCCAGAGTGCAGGAGGCGTGCGAGGAGCAGGTTCTGTGTCAGGGCATGGATTGCTCCCCAGGGAAATCTTCCACTCTGCTACCACCATCCACTGAAACTGGGAGAGCAGGGTGGGAGCCTGGAGCCTCCAAATGGACCCCAGACCCTTCAAATACCTCTGAATTATCTTTGCACAACAAACAAGGAGATTTAGACTCAACCACGGGTGCCTACACATTTTCCTCACTTTGGGATTAGATCATTATTTCTCACTTTGGGCTCACCCAGCCCTGGCAGCTGGACCTGACAAAGGTTTTCCCTGCATTTTGCCTTTCACCTCGGTCCTGGCTCTGTCTTTCTCTCTCTCAGCTTTCCCATTAAAGAATTTTTCTTTCATAAACCAGCCCTGTTGAGCCTCCACTGTGCAATCAGGGTTCCATCCCCTTCTGAGTGTTGCTTGTTGCCACTGAGTTGGCAGAATGGTTTTCCTCCCCCTGGCAGGCCCATCCCAGGTGGGGCTGAGCATCTGGTCTGCTGTCCCAAACTTCAGAGCACTTTCCAAGCAGAACAAGATAAAGTAATAAACTGAGTTATCAATAGCTGTTCACATGCTCTGCACAATTTATGTTTGGGAGAAAATGCCACTAGAAGAGTCCAAGCAATAGGAGAGAAAATAGTTGTTTTAATGACAGTGCTGATGGTAATAATTGGTGCTAACTTAAAGCCACACTGCACAAAATGTTAACTAATATTTCATGCTGTAGCTCCAACACCAAACTGTGCCTCCAAAAATTGTCTTAGTGACTCACTTTGCAATTTTCCACACAGTATTTAGTCAGCATTTCACAGTTCAGAACACGTTACCCTGCAAATCATGGTTTTTTTTTTTAATTCAGCCCATAATATGTTGTGCTTTTTTATCTCTGTGTGTTTACATATGTGCATGTGTACCTGTGCAGAGGAGGGCTGGAATAAAGGGAAGATGAAAGGAAGGGGGAAATTGGAGAGGGGAAATGAAATCCGGAAGGCTTCAACCAGGTGTAAATGGCAGAGTATTTATATCCCTTCAGCTGGCTCTGGTGCAGGGGAGTCTTGAAATCTGGCAGGGGAGAGGGAGTTCCTTTTGACCAAGTCACACCGTTTACTTTGGCTGCTCCATTAATTTCCCCTCACATCTGTTTTATTTCATCTGGAGATCAGGAGGTGAGCCAGTGCTATAGACACAACTTTGGGAGCCACTGATTTAATTCAGTTCTCTTTTTATTTTGTTCCCCCTGCATCTGAGGTTTCTGAATGCCAAAACTTGAAGTAGGAACATAAAAGAGGAATTAAGTTTGAAACAATTCTGCTTTTCCTAAAAGCTTACAAGTTCAGACTTTCACCCCAAAATAGATTGTGGTGTTTCCATCTACCCCAGGACTCTGCAGGCACAATCACAGGCAGTTAGAGAGGCACAGGTCTCTGTCACTGCTACAAAATGTGCCATTTCAACCATCCCTGGAGGCATCTGGGTTCTGAAGGATCAGGAAGGAGTCTGATCCCCAGCGTTCTGAGCTGGAAATGAGGAGTTTCCTAAGGAGCAGCAATGCAGGGCAAGCACAGGAATTGGGAGCAGGAGCTGGGGGCTGGCTCTGGAGGGGACAATGTCACAATGTCACCCTCTGTCCCAGGCTGTCCCTGCTGCTCCCACCTCCTGCCAGTGTCTCCAGAGCACATGAGACTCGTGCTGCCTTTAGTCCTGCAGGTAATGCCTGTTGCTGGCTTGATTTTGTCCTTTCTCTTCACAAACGTCATTTGATGGCTTTTCCTCACCTTTTTCATTTTTGTTTCTTTGTTTGGTGATACGCAGACCTTTGGGATGGAATTGCTAAATTGAAAATTTACCAAGCATTTGAGCAGTTTAAGTGTGGTCCTGGATATCAGTGTTCTTGTTTAGCTTGGGCTCCCTTGGCTGGCTGATGAGTGGAATTCCCTGTAAACGTCCTGAAAATCAAATTAGCTGCTCAGTTTTGGTTGGGAGCACTGTGAAGGACTGAATTTTGAAATCCGAGAAGGACAGAATTTTGTGTTTTCCCAAAATTAGGCTCAGTCTTGCCACCGTAGCTGTGCTTGGACAAGTTACTCACTCAGGCTTTGAGGTGAGAAATAGCATTCCTTATCTAACAGGGGCATTATGAGAGGAAACCTCACTGGAATCCTGGAGAGGTGAATGCACTGCAGTGGTGGAGCTGTGCCATCACCTCAGAGAGGCTGTGCTGCCACTCGTGTTCCCAGCACCCAAACTGCACCAACAGGAAAACACAATTCCCTCTGCTCTGGGGAGGTCACATCTCCTCCCTTGAGAGCAAACTTATTCTTTCCCTGTAAAATCCAGTGATTCTTCTTAGGAATCAGGGAGGATGTGGGGGACAGGCAGAGCCCAAACATTTCCTCCTGCTTCTCCAGTGCTTTCCTTGGCCAGCAGCTGGTGATGGAGAATACCTGGAAGGTGACCCCTCACTCTGCAGGACAGCCAGGCAAAGCAGAGCGACAAGGAATGAAACCTTTGCTTTCTTTTACTCCCTAAACAACCCAAGAAAAGTCCTGACCCCTGAGCCCCACGGAGCTGGAAGGCACAGCCAGCAGCAGCAGATGCACTGAAGGGAGGTGATCCATCTCCAGATCATGGATCATGGCTTCCAGCAGCAGGAGAGCTCTGCCACCAGGATCACAGCCCTGAGCTTCCTCAGACCTCTGTGTTCTGTTAAACCAAAGGCTGAATGCTTGGAGCACCAAGAGCCAAAGAGCTGAAGATTTGTCCTCTGCTTCCCACTGGGGACAGGCCAGAGTGACCTGCAGAGGTGGCAGTGATGGGGACAGGGTGAACACTCCCTGTGCAGCTGGGGGAGCATCCCTGGCCTGCATGCAGCTCCTGTGTGCTCCCCAGGGCTCAGGGAGGCAGATTGCTTTGGTGCTCACTGGTTAGCTTGAGCATGAAATATTAAATGGATATTGACTGGGCTGGAGGAGTGCATTAGGATTATTGAGCCAAGAGTTAAATACTGACTGCTGCAAAAGCAAGCTAATACTTGGACAAGTGACCATTGGACCACTCCAACGTTTGGTACGTGTGTTGCTGCTTCCATTTTGGGTATGTATCTTCAGTTAAGCATCCAAAGAACACATTCAGGGCAGAATGTTACATATATATATATATATATATAATGTAAAAAGTAAGGACTTGTCACAAAAAGGAGTCAGGGGCTGGGAGGAGCATTAGAACAAGTGCAGCAGTCACTGGTGTGCAGGGCAGCTGTGAATGTGATAACAGTGAGCACAGAAAGAGACCCTTCTAACCATCTCTCCTAAGATGGAAAACCCTGGGTGGGACAGAGCCATGCTCAGAGTAGCTTTTGAGATCTCACATCCATCCTTTGGGACACCCCTGCTGCCCCACTGGGTGTGACAGTGTGGAGGAAGCCAGGATTTCATGAATGCCTCATCAAGCTCCGTCGTGTGCTGGATTTAGGAGGTCGTGCCAGAACTTCCATAGCTGCAAGGAGCTAAAAATCATCTCTTGTACATGGAAGGGATGTTGAGCTTATCCATCTAGTAGATTAGAACATTATTAAGGAAATGATTGCACGTGATTCTGTTTAATTCTCATTCCATTCCCAGCTAGGGTAATGGCATGTTCCTGAAAAACATTGTAAAACACTGTTTGAAAGGACAGGAATATTTTTTATTTGTATTGGTTTTTCCAGGGATTTAGTGTTGCTAATGAGAGTGAGCTGGTCCAGAGTTCCCCACAAGAAGCTCGTGTGCCGTTCTCCTATGAATACTTTAAAATATTTACTGGCAGGGAAAGCGAGGACTTCATTAGGTGCAGTATCATATTATGTAGCTCTGCCTGTCTTAGATGCTGAATTTGAGGATTCTTGTTCTGTCAGATTAGTTTAATATCCTGGTGATGTATAATAGAGATATTATCATAGAGTGGTTTGGGTTGAAAGGGACCTTAAAGATCATCTCATTCTTGATTTGTGGGGGTTCTTTGTTTGCTGTAGACTTTTCTCGTTCTGCAGTTTGTTGCAGCGTCATTTAAGTGTTCAGGTCAGTGTCCTGGTGACATCTTTATGTGCCACAATTAGCATGTATTATATTTAGAAAAAATGCACGTTTATGGTGTAATAATGTAGATATCATGGGATTTTAATCTAAAAAAATGCACTTGAGGCTGTGGATCTGCATCTGGAGTCCTAGCTGTGCTTACTCTGCGTGTAGGTCACGTGCCAGCGTTTTGTTAAATTTAACATTACTGTTACTGCGTTTCCAAAAACGCAAGATAACTTTTGTGCTGGAAATTTATATTAGTGACAACTTCTGAGTTCCCATTTAGCTCCCATCCCAAGCATGTCCTGCTGCAGCTTTCCCAGCACAGCCGTGGGAAGGTGTCAGCACTTCCCTTCCAGCCTCCCTCCCTGAGCAGCTCTGAATTCAGCTGGAAAATCTCATGCAAAGCAGGAGCTAAATGGACCAGGTGTTAACACAATTTGAGGGGGTTACTTCTCTTCAGCTGTTCCATTTAAGCAGAGCAGCTTTTTGCGTGAAATACAATTTTCATTTCTGCGGATAGTGATAAAAACAACACTGCTGCTTCTTGTGAGCCTTGCAAAGCCAGAGCAGGGGCGTCCTGAACTCACCAGGGACTGATGTTCATCTTTAGCCTGCCTTCACTGATCTTTTAGGTGGGTTTCTTTTCGGTGTTTGCCTTGTTTTGGGCAAACTTTTTATGGTGATGGGGGGCTGCTCAATTCTGAGTAATGAAGAGGGCGAAAGTCACGGTTTTCTCCCATTCCCTGAGCCCAGCTCCCTCTGCTTGTGCTTGCCCTGCTCTGGTGTCTGTGGGAGCTGGGGCTGTGCCTCCCAAAACTCTGTGCTGGGCAGAAGAGGGCAGAGGGCTCTGCCAGCTGCTTGGGAAGAGGTAGGTTCACAAAGCACTGCTGCTCCCAGCCCTGCTCAGCTCTTGGGAAGGTGCTTTGCACTCATCATCCCAAAGAGAGGCAGTTCTGCACGCCAGGGCTCAGCACCCAAACTCCAGAGGCATCCCCTTGTCCTGAAAGATCTTGGGGGATTTTTGCTGTGGTGATTTGGAGTCCTTGCTCGTTCTGCACACACAGTTCAAGTGATAGGTGTTCCCCAGTGCTTTACTGCCACAGCAAGTTTGTCTATGGCATCATTTTGTACACTCTCTAGGGCAGGAAACCTCATTTCCTTTATTTCTTGCAGATTTGTGCATATTTATGGATAGACGGTTAATGATTCATAAAGATGAGCCACTTCGCTTCTTTTGAAAATATTATTGCCTCTTTTGATAATGAAAATAGCCAAATAAACTATATTTCATGTTGAAAGAAAGATAATTCCTTCTGCTGCCGTTCCTTTATCTCAGGTGTGCTCTGTAATTGCAACTGGGAAGAATTTGCCTCGGGAAGATTTCCCATAAATCTAATTAAAATGGGCTTGTATCATTTTTGAAGCAGTAAGTCAACGCTGCAGATAGTATAAGCACCATATGTCAGATAGCAGGAATCCTTTGGAAGTTTTGAGATGGAAAAGAAAGCTGAGCAGCAGAAATGAAAGCCCTTAATGTCTCTTGGAAAAGGCATCATCATCTTCCAGGACAGAGCAGTAAGTGGACAGTTTGCAGGGTAATTGCAGATGAGAGTGGGAAGCTCGGAGATGTGGAAATGCTCCTCTCAGCACCATTGATCCAAGCTCACAGTGCTGCTGCTCAGCACAATAAAGTCGTAAACCGGAATGTTCTGTGCATGTTTGGAGCTGCCTGCAGCTCTCCCTGCCTGGTGGCACACAGGTGCGGAGCAGCTGAGCACTGGAAAATTCCTGACCACTTATCCCATTAGCTCTGCTGTTCCCTGCAGCCCTGAGCAGGGAGGTGTTTTCTTCTAAGAAAGCTTTCAGTCCTGCTTTAATACCGTATTTTGCACTCAGTATTGAAGTCTGACGAGTGAGTGCTGATTTAGAATTCCTTCCCACTTCCTGCCACAGCTTGCTCCATAAATCACATGGATGGGACCTCAAATGGGATGAAGAGAAACAGGACTCAGGAGTCACATCATGATGGGCAATGGGGGAATAAGCGTCACTGAATCCAGTGCTCGTTTTTAATGTTTGGCTACATTCTAATGGAGTCTAGTGGAAATAAAAAATCAGATTAATATTCAGTCAGCAGCTATGAAAGATGTCTCTTTAACTATGTCATAGCTAAAATTTTACTGGCAAAATACGATCAGTGTAAAACTTACTGACTAGCTAAAGTTTTCCAGCAGTTTAGGTAATGACAGACCATAATCAGGAGGATGCTGAATGATCTTAAATGAACAGTGTGCTGGTTCTGCTTAAGAAATAATTTAGTAGCTCAGAGGCTTTGGGTTAGCTTCAAAAAATACTCAATGCTTTCACAGTCCCCGACAGAGCAGTCCTCTGGAAAATATAGGATGAAAAGAAATAGTATGGCACTATGTATAGTATGTATAATATACAGAATAGTATGTAGAGATTGTCCTGATGAACAAAACAGGAAATTCAGCAAAGTGTTGAATGAATATCTTTGCTGGGAAATAGGTTGGCATTAAGAGCTCTGCAAGAATTACCGTTCTTTATTAAATTACTCCCTCAGGGGATTTTTTTTGTGCAAGGAGTTCTCTAAAAATATGTTTTCATCATATGGGAAGGCAGCAGATTTGTGGATGTGTAGGGGCAGATCCTCTCAGGGAAGCAATATAGCCAAACTCACATCAAGGAGGGAGGAGTTGCACTGGGTCTCATTTCCAGATAAATCTGTCACTTGAGGGAGAATGAACCCCACAGTGAGTCAAATGAAGAATCAGCTCCATTGATGGGATGTTTGGGGCTTTGCCTTCCTCACCGGGAGACACCACAGCCACCTTGGGTGGGGCTGGCCCTGGTGACACTCCTGAAACAACAGCATCTTACTGTTAAAATATCTTTGTATGGGTTGAGATGCAAGGGAGGAAATCAGCCACGTGTGTATGCAGAGGGTTAAAATTGTAAAAATATGCACAGGAGAAGCAGGGGTGAGAAATTCAACACCTTTGCATAACAGCCTTGAATGAAGTGAATATCCCTGCAGCTCTGGAATCCAGTGCTTTGGTTTTCTTGGATCGGGGCATTGGTTTCCTGAAGATAACACAGCACAACTACTGCTCTGTGTAGGCAAAAGCATCATGATCAGTTTCTAAAATTAAATTCCCTTTTGATGGAATAGATTAATTAATAATAAGGAAAGAGGAAAGCAACAAGAAAATAAAAGAAACCCCCTGTAGTAGCATACCAAAAATATTAAATCTTCTCAACTGGTTGAGGACTGTTGCGTGGTAATTGGCAAAATTATATAGAGAGTGATGTTTGTGTGCTTTCTTGTCTACCCTCTCTCTCTTTCATTCATCAAATTGCCTGTTCAGGCTTCAAATAAATAATTGAAATAGAAAAGCTAAGGCAGATCTGTAAAATCTGAATGAGCCTTTCAGACTCACAAAAGTTTGAAGTGCTGGAATTTTTTTTTCCGTGAAAGGGCTGAACATGAAGATCATGAACAAAGCATTTTGTCCAACTCGTGTGAGCTTCAAACACACAGCTGCATGATCCAGGGAAGTGACATCTCTTCAAAGATGAGCAGCCTGAGTGGTGAGAATCAGCCTGCCAGCCTGCACACATTTCCAAGAGTGCTTACACTATCACTCAGGCATTTCCTCTGTGCCATGGTTGGATTCCATGGGAGCTATTGGGGATTACAGATGGACCCTTTGCCCTGCCTTTCCTCCGTGTGCTGAGAGCAGGACTGGGGCACATCCCCACTCGGTGTGTGCCCTTGGGTGGGGCCCTGTGCAGGGTCAGCAGGAGCAGAGCTGCAGCTGTGATGTTGAAATCCTGCCAGTAGCTCTGTCAGAGGTGAGTTTGGGACATGGGGAGATGCAGCCTGGTGCTGCAGAGCTGGCTGAGCCTGCATCACAGCCCTGGGGAGCCCTGCTGATGCCTTTTGGGGCTACCTGAGAACAGAGAGAGACGAAATGAAGGGGATAAAAAGCAGTTCTGTTTATTGAAGGGCCTCCAGGTACATTTAGGGCAGACAAAGCCACCCAGGGGCTGCACCCAAAAATGGACCAGAGGTCATGGGTTTCACACTTTGATAAGTTTGGTCCATTTGTATATTGGGGGTTAATATTCCAATTACAGCTTCAGGTAATGAAGTCATTCACCCCAAGTTTTCTCTCCCCCAATTCACTTTTGTTTCCATTTCTCCTGGCCTGAGGCAGTGAGGTGTCCTTGATCCCCAGGCCTGGAGAGGAATTGTTGTGTCTGACCAAAATGGGAAAGCAGCAGCTCACACTGTGTGTGGAGTTTAGAGTTACACACTAAAGAATTGCAGGATTACAAATAGATGAAAAATACAGAAGCTAAAATCCCGAGGCATCAGTGCCCTGCCGTGCCAAGGGTGCCCACTGGGAGCTGTGGCCATGGGAAGGCTCAGGAGTGCAGCAGTGGGACAGGCACAGGTGCTCATGTTCCTCTGGAGGTTTCCAGGAGCTGCATTGTTACAAACCTGTTTGGAGGGGCTGGGCACCAAGCTGCAGTTCCCTCCTGGCTCTCAGCTCTGCCCAGCATGTCCAGCCCTTCCTGGTCTTCAGAGTGGGGAGGAATCCCTCAGCAGACCCAACTTCTGGGAGAGCAGTGGGTCAGTGAGGAGGAAGAGGCAATCTGCCCACGGGCTCCTGAAGTGTTGCTGTCACCCATCCCTCCAGAGCCCCCTGAGGCTGTCACCCCTCCTGGTGTGGCCCATGTCCCACAGCACTCACCCCCAGCCCCAGTTCAGCTCCTCAAGGAGGGAGGGAGCGAATTCCTTTCCTGTTTTCACCAGGATGATGAGCACACTGTGCCTGAAGGGGCACAGAGCAGTATCACCTTTGTGCCACCATCAGCAGCAGCAGCCTAGGCTGGATGAACTCCTCTCTCAACCTGCAGGGCCATTTTTATGGAGTACTGATCGTTCTGATCCCCAGCCAGTTACCCAGCAATTCACTCTGCCTCTGAGCACTTGTAGTACATTATCATACACTTTGAAATTCATGCAGGAAAGATGTGATATTGCAAGTATAAATCAGCAGGTGATAATTCTCTTTTGGAAGGTCACGGTATGTGGGACTGTGCTTTGCGTTTGGGAAGCCTCTAGCTTGGAAAGTTTGGTGTGTTTATTATTTTATGAAGAGCAGATGTTGTTTATCTCCTTTTTGTGCTCGACACATCCAAGATTCAAAAGGGGGATTTTTTAGCATTTTCTGCTTGGGACAAAAACCTAGCCCTGCAAAGGTGGCCTTGCACTGCCAGACAGTGATGTGGGGACCTGTCAGGGGGGATTTTGCAGCTGTGCCTGTGTAGTTCCACATTTTCTTGATCCAGCCCTTCCTTCTGCAGGAGTACAGAGGGCAGAGAGGTCCTTGATGTGAATGGGAACAGAGCCCAAGGGTCTGGGCTGTGGCACTCAGGGTGACATGGCCAGGGGTGGCTGGTGTGGTCCTGGGCTCGTGGGAAGGAAGGGGAGAGGAGAGGAAACTTTGGGACAGGGGGGAGAGGTCCGTGGGGGAAACT
Source organism: Brachypodius melanocephalos (assembly GCA_013398615.1). Classification (NCBI taxonomy): domain Eukaryota; kingdom Metazoa; phylum Chordata; class Aves; order Passeriformes; family Pycnonotidae; genus Brachypodius; species Brachypodius melanocephalos. The sequence goes on along the minus strand of VZSR01001065.1, from coordinate 4,251,530 downwards.
CTCAGCATTGTCTGAATGGTGCTTGTAAGAGAGACAGAAAACATCCTCCTCTCTCAGGCAGAGGCAGTGCTGACCTGCACAAACTGCAGGAGGTGAGCTGCTGTCAGCTGGCTGACGGGGGCAGAAGGCAGAGGTGACCTGCAGCTCCCTCCCTGCTGCAGACAGGGCCAGGAGAAACCATCACATGCAAAGATTAATGCTGCAGTGAGAAAGCAAATGCTTCTGGAGGTGATTCACACGAGCCATAATGTGTCTTTTGCTTTGTGTTAGTGTCCTCTGAGAGCATTCCCCCTGAGAGCATTTCCTCCTTAACATCAGCTTTTGTTTTCTGATTAACTCTCTTACCTGTCCATGCTCTGTGGTTTTGAGAAAATATTCACAGTACGTTTCAGAATTGCTGAAGAGCTTAACTAAATCCTCCAAGTTCTGTGCACAGCCAGTGATGAAATAATCTGCTTAATTGCACAAATAAATAAAGCAGAAGTTTGGTTTAAAGATTAAGTATGTAAATAGTAGGAAATAGTAGATATGCCTGCCTGTCTCTTTCTTTTTGGTGGGTTCTTGGTTCCCCCTCAGCGGTCTGTGAGGATGATGATATTTGCTCTGGTACAGCTCACATTCCACGTTTATGTCATCCATTTTAAACACTGGGCCTTGCCCAGTTCCCCTGCCCAGTGAGATCACTTTAAAGCACCTTAGTGAGGAGTGAGAGTGGGAGTTGTTAACACATTTTGTTGGTTGGGTCTGCATTTCTCAGTTGCTTCCAGCACTGTGGTGTCCACAATTTTAACAGTGATCTGAGGATCCTTGTCTTCACTCACCTAAACCTCCCCTAATATCATTAGGGCATTTGGCCTTTGGTAAAGATAGATGTCAGGCTTCAGGGTGGGAGTCTTTCTTGAGGATAAAAGCTTCAATTTTAGCAAAAATACTGACAGCAGAGAGTTGTGGACAGAAGCCTGATGGCAGAGGCACATCTGTACTGCTCCATCCCCTCAATGTCACTCCAGCTGTGTGGAACAGTTTGCTGAAAATGAGGTGGCATTGCTGTGGTGTTAACCAGCCTGACATTCCTGGCTGGTGAAAGCTCTGGAAAATCAGAGCAGGAGTTTTTAGCCACAATGGGAATGTGCTGCCCAAATGTTAACAGAGCCCCAGTAGGGACCTAGAAAGATTGCAGTAGATGGAGACAGTAAGTTGTGCTCCTTTCTGTTTTTATGGGACGTCATTTTGCATAGAGAATGATCTTCTTCACATGCATGCCACTGTCTGTCATATGAATTTATTCTGGAGGGGCTGGAAGTAACAAGGAAACCATGTCTGGATGTGTTGCTAGAAGACATCAGTTGCCTTTGATGGAAAAAACTGAGTTAAACATAGTGTGCTAAACTGTGAGAAACAAATGTGACGTCTCCACAGAGCAGTGAATGGTTTCCATTAAGCTTGCTAAATCTGTCTTTCTCAGAATACCCAATATAACCTCATACACTCTTGATTTTAACAGGCTTTATTATACTGCACCCCAACTACATAAATATAAAGCTAAAATATCTAAAATATTTAACAGATGTGGAACAGTAGAGAGAGACCTCTGTGGCATACAGTATGGGATTAGTCCAAATTAAATAGTGATCATGGCCCATTAAATATTAAGCTCTGTTCTGGAGGTAGATCATTATTCCTCACCTTCCATTGGCAGTTCTGGCACTTAAACAAGAAATGAAGAAACTCTTGACTAATACAATCTGTGAAAATGAGTGGGGTTAGTTCTGATCTTGCAGGCTGCACTAACTTCCAAAGAGTTACACGAGATTAAATCATGCCCCCAATATCAGCTACACCACCATTTAGAAGACACTGTACAGAGAGAGTTGTACAAAAAAAAAAAGTTAACAAAGGCAGCAACTCCAGATCAGCACCCCGAGTGTTTCCACTCTTTCACAGCTGAATAAAGGGGCTCAGAGTAAATGTGAGAAGGAAACTGCAGTGATGGAGGCTTTGCAGGCAGCAAGAGGAGGCAGAGTAAAGTGTGGGAGGTCAGGTCAAGGGGGAAGAAATAACCCCAGAGTGGTGGGAGAGGGGAATGGACACGTGCTTGTGGGAGCACAGCAGGGATGGGGTGAATGAGGAGAAGCCCTGGGATGTTTAGCTGGGATTTGTATTAACTCATCAGAAGGGTGTGGGAGAAATAGAACAGGGAGAAGGGAGACATTATGAAAACTAGAGCAAAATGTGGCTGCTTCAGTCACTTTCCCCTTCCTTACGAGGGAGCAGTGACTTGGTTTTCTCTGCACTGGCCATTTATTTTAAGTATTAGATTACTATGGAGATAATATAGGCACGATTTATTATTAATGTAAAATCTACATTTATGAAAGTTTTCTGTTCCAGTGGTAGTCCCACCCATGGTGTGACATAAATTCCTATTTTTGATAGAATACTAAGAGGAATCAGGGGGTATAATCAACTCTTACTGCATATTTCCCTGTATCAAGACCACTTAGAGACATCTTAAAAATGGGAACTTCTGAAAGAGGCCACTAATGTAAAACATCCACTGTAGATCCAAAGAAAGGATATAGAAAACATATGGATGTGGCCCATTGTAACAGTTTATTTGGAGGTAATAAACTGCCTTTTTCTAGGAACCATTAGAGTCGAGGATCTGTTGAAAGAAAACTCCTGGGCTTCTGGCTAATGAACAGAAGAGAGATAAAACATAATAAAATAGTAAAACACCACCTTATGATGTTTTGTCAACCATCATCATAACTGTTTTCATTCTTTTGTTAATATTCATTCTTTCATTTCCCATTCTTAAACGTTTAAATATCAGTGGCTCTAATATCTGACAGAAGACAAAACATTTCTTCATTAGGAGACAAAGCTGATCAGGGAAGCACACACGGTGCTGAACACCTTCACAGATAGATCTGAGGCACAACAGATTGCAGCAATTAAAAACTCTCTCAGGCCCTTCAAAACACAGATACCTCAGCTGTGTGCTTCACATTAATCCACCCTCCTTGAAGGTAAAATTTGACAAGAAGGTCCCTCATTATGGTTCCATATTGCCATCTCTTTTAACAAAAAACCAGCTGAAATGAGTAAGAATCAGGGCACCATGTATTTAAATAATCACAACAAATCTTGCAATATGTGTTGTGATGGTATAACTCCACATTACCTGGAGTGTAATGTGGCATATGAAGGAGGAAAAGAGGAAACACAATTTATAAAAATGGGCACAATTGAGCACCATTCCCCTTATTAAAATTGCACTTACTTATCTGATGTGTACATACATTGTAATGGAGAGGTGATGAGATTAGAAAGAAAAACCCAGCATAGAAAACAGAAAAAACCCCCACCTACCATCTGTACAGCAATAAAAGAACAGAAAGCAGGGGGGATATCCTTTTAATTATTATGATTAATCATGTTTAATACAGATGCAATAAGGCACCAAGAACAGCCCTCTATGCTGGTAATAAATCCAAAAGGGTAGGCAGTCCCTGCTTGCAAACACAGGAGGCCAGGTACAGCTGTGGGGAGGGTGACAGAGAGCACAGCAGAGAGCTTGATGGTGCAGGTGGATCCTAACACCATTCCCACAGTGGCTTTTTGCCCACTTTGTTCCATAAAAAGGCTTGGAGCACCACTCTGTGTGTGTCCCTG
>VZSR01001065.1:4209815-4247752 GCA_013398615.1 Brachypodius melanocephalos | reverse complement strand
ACCCACCCCCTTCTCCCTGCAGTTTTGAGGATTGGGTCATAGAAGAGATAAAGAAAACACCTTCCTAACTGGTTTCAACAGAATGCACACTTTGGTTACGTCTTGCATTGCAACCCAAAAGGGGTCAGAGGCGCAGTGAGTGGGGCTGCTGTGAGCTGGTGGAAGTGACAGTGCCACAAGTCCTTCTTCACCGCAGTGCCAGTGCCTTCTTGCCAGGGAGATTGACAGACTCAGTGTTTGCTGTCAGTTCTAAAATCTGGGACCTCTCACCCTTTTTGTTTGGTAGCACCAGCTTATCCAAGGGTGTGTTTGTTGGTGCTTGCTGCCACCTCAGTGCAGTAGGGACAAAGCAGGACCTGGGTACAGAACCAGCCCCTGGTACAGCCACACCTCAGCTCTCAGAGGAGCCCAGAGGCAGCAGGGAGCCAGGGCAGGTACCCCACATGGGATGCTTGACAAGCAGAATAGAAGCTCCCCTAGAGCCATCTCAGCTGGAATAATGTACCTGTCCATGAAAATGTGTGAGCTTTTCCAGCCCACATTTCTCCCCTAGAGCCCTGCATTGCTGACAAGCTGCCCTAGGAACTCCCAGACAGGGGGGAAACTTGCTGGTGGTCAGATCTGTGGGGTTGGTTACTCCTTGTTTCCACTGAGAATCCCTGCAGAAAGGAGGATTTTGAGTGATACAAAAGCTGTCAGAGAGCAAAATGAAAAGGCCAGGCCAGCCTCGCTCTCCAGAAATCTGAGGGAAGGAAGAGACACAGGTGGGAGGATTGAAGGGTCCTCACAAGGCTTCAGTGTCCTCCAGGGACTGGTCTCCAGGAGAAGAAGAGCTTCCATGTGTAAAACCTAATGATGAATTCCAACAGAAGGGACAAAAAATCCTCCTGCTCAGCTCAGTGATGACTGCATTTGGGCAGGAGGGAGGATGGTGTTCCACGAGAAGGCAAAAATGAGAGGGGTGGGTCACAAGTAAGCAGTGAAGAGGAGCTGGCAAGAAAGATGAAATACAAATGAAATGGAGAGAATCTTGCTGAGAAGGGGGAAAACAAGATCAGCAGAATGTTTTGTTTTCCACTGACTGTCTTACACTGGTAGTTCTCAGGTAATTCTCCTGGGTTTTCACCTATTCCAGACTAGGTCTTAACAATAATAGAAGCCAGCTCCAGTCCAGAATTCTCTTGTCTTTAGAGCTGACATCTTTTCTTTGCATATTTTGAACACTGCTTGAAATTTAGGTGACATCTACAGAGCTGTACAAGAGCAGAATCTAATTTAAACCCATCAGTGGAGAAAAAAGGATGATTGTTTTAATTAAATAAAGAATTAAATTTTTGGTGAAATAAAAAGTGGAATGGAGAAATTCAGAAATCTCAGAAGATCCGTCAGTGAAAATTATTCTGTTTGATTAAGTGGGAGCTTAGTCACTTGTCAAGAAAACATTCTGAATTTAGAAGTATAAAATATAAGTGTAAAACATCAGGGCAGATGATGGTTGCTTGGATGTGCTGAAATGGCTCAAATGAGTCCTGCAGGAAAGTGCTGGTAGCACAAGTCTGCAGCCCTCTTCTGAACATTCCTGTTCTCTCCCAGGAAATATCAGTTCTTTTATATAGTGTGAATGAGAGATAAAGACAGACTTTCAAAGCCACTTTACATCTCTGGGAAATGTGGGCCAGTTCCCAGCTCTGAATTACAGGATATCCAGCCCAGGAGAATGCAGTTATCAATTTCCCCAGTGCACCACGAGAGAGCTTTTGATCTTTGTGATCAGATTATCTTGTTAGTGGCTCTCCAAAGGCAGTGGGAGCCGAGGATATTCCGTGCAGACCGATGCATTGACCTTTTTCCACTTGCTGTGCCTGTTCTGAGCCTGAACAGAATTTAAACCTGTGAGGGGAAAAGCAAGGGTGCATCAGGAAAGAACTCCTCCTGCTCTCCAGAAATTTCCCTGGCGATGGGCCGAGGGTTGTGTGCCCTCACGTTCTGCTTTAACCTGGTTTTATAAACAAACACGGCTGATCTCATGTGTTCTGCTGGGTCCCTGCCTCTCAGCCTTGCAACTCCTGCTGGATCTTTTCTAGCCTTTAGCCAATTTTAATCAAATTTACCAGATCCTGAGTTGTGTGAGGAGGCAGACTCCCCGGTAAGAACACAGTATTGTGAGCTCAGTCTGTGTGACAGCACAGAACCTCCACGGAAGCCATCAATGAAAAGCCATAGGAAAAACCATAAGAAAAAACCTCCAGTGACAGCTGCTGCTTGCAGAAGTATATTTTCTTCCCTCTTCTTCCCTTTTTAAATAAAAATGATTTAGCAAAAGCATTCAGTCATGTCCTCAGATGTTACCATGAAGCTGTGGGAATAGAACATCTGGAAGGAGAGTCTTTTCTTCTGTCAGGCTTATGCAACATGAAATGCATTTGTCTGTTCTGTTACAACACCATGCTTTCCCAAACAGAAAAAATCTGGGCTGGCCCTTCATGTGGAATAAACTGGAGCAGCTCCACAGAATTCAGTTTGCTGATTCATAGCAGCATAGGCTCCAATCCTTGATTTTCTCTTTCTTTTCCTGTACATGTGGCACTTTCTAAATAATACAACATATTTATATTTATGATAATCAAGTTTTCAGAGAAGTGTGGTGGCCCTGAGACAGTGGGCTTATTCTTGTATGTGGCTTGGGGTTGCAATGTCATTAAAGCTTATGACATGAATAGTTGGTGATTTAGCTCCCAGCATTGATACGTGCTAAAGAGATGACAAACATCTTCTTCATATATTTTCCATACTTCATTTCATGTTGTATTTTAGTGCTTTGTTGCTGTGATTTAGTGTGGAGGAGCCTAAGCAGATCCCTGCTTCTGTCATGTTTCAACGTGAAATGTCAAATCCAAAGCCTGGGTCTGTTGAGCACTACCCAGAAATGAGAGACTTTGATTGTTCACAAGTCTTTCCAATGAAATGTCAAACTTCTCATACTACGAAAATGATGTTCCCCAACACAGAGCTTGAAAACAGATAATTATCCAAGAACATGAAACAGAATTAACATGCACTGGAGCATGTCATGAACATTTCCCTCAGCAAATAACAAAGGTAATTGCTGTCAGAGTACACAGCAAGGAGAGAGGTTGGCTCTGTTCCTTAGACAATTGAGATTGGCCACTGTTTACTCACTTAGCCCATCCAAACATGCAGGCCAGCAGAAGGGTGCCATTCCAGGGCTGCTGGAGTGTGACCAGCCTGCTGATTGCGGGCACTTCTCATTTCACACTTCCCAGGGCTGATCAGACACAAGGTCCTTGGCTATTATTAGACATCTAAACCCTGATGAGTCAGAGCTCATTTGTAAACCATGTTAAGCCCCAGTAATAATTAATACATTTTTTGAACCACATTTTGACTGCAGGCACAATTAAGAGGCTTCATTCTTAGCCTGGAAGAAAGGATGGACATAATTTGCTGGGTGGACACAATTTTCCCACGTAGAAACCAGAGAAGCAAGGGAAAAAACCCACTCCTAATTGCTAATGGGGGTAGTTCCGGTTTGTGATTTTACAAATCAATTTTCTAATATTAGAACCCAGTGGAGTGTAGAGATACAGGACAGAAGTGTGGAAGAGACCTCCTGAAATACCACATGGGGCTCACTGACATCACAGCCAACTCCCCTCATGGATTTATTCAGCCAGGTCTTGCAAATACTTGACAATTTTTGTCCCCACCTTCCTCGTGGGAGGCTGCTTCCAAAACTCATCCCTCTGATAGTTAAAATGCTTGCTTCCACCTTTTTTTTTCCTATGCTGCTTTTATTCTCAGAGATGTCTGGGTTTAAGGGAAAGGAGAGATACCTTTTCCAACAATAACCAGATTCTCCAGTCATCTTTGTGCCATGGTCTCCTCAGAGAAGGCTCTTACTATATTTTATCTATAGAAAACTCAGAATTTGAGTCATCCTGTAGTGAATATCATGCACAGAGAGCTGAGGGGGAAGCAAGAAGCCCCTGAAAAGTGACAGGCACACCTACTATTTCCAATCATTTACATTCTTAATCTTTAAACCAAACTTCTGGAGGTTTTATGTCATTCTCACTACCCTGTGGGCACTCCCAGCAACCCTCTGCCTCTGAAGCTGTTGTATCAAACAGACCCTCTCCCAAATAATGAACTCTTTTGAAGGGTAAAAGGTCTTCTGTAAGCAGATTTTATTTCTGGAAAAGAGTACACTGTGCCATCTAAAGGTGGGATTTTTTTCCACAAATTAAACTGTTTTAAAGAGTCAAAGGTCTTTTGTAAGCAACCTATTCTTCACCAATCGTTCTGTTTATGTTACATTTTTATTACAAATTATTACCATTTTATTGCAATTGTTTATATTCCCTTTTTTTCTTTTTTTTCTTTTTTTTTTTTACCTTAACAAGATGCAGAGAGTCTTCAATGTAACAGGACAGATTTTTTAGCCATATGCTCTATTTTCAAACTACACCTACTGCAACTTAAAAAGCCAGTTATGGTTTTGGGCAGCACTTTTTGTTACATTTTCTGTCTCAAGGTGGCAGAGACTAACCCAATGTCTGTGTCAGAATTAGGCATATTAGATACCAGAAGGATCTTCTTCAGTGCATCACAAAATACCAAAAAGTTACAGCCCAACAGCAAGACATGACATCAAGGAGAGGTGTCTGCTGCTCCCTTGCCTCAAGTGACTTGCTGAATTTAAATCAGATTTTTCTTTCTTCTCTTTAAACATCTGTTTAAGCACATTATTAACTGGAATAAGTTTGGGTTTTTTGGGGTTTTTTGTTTTTTTTTAACTTGTGCTCACTTTACATCAATCACAATTAGTGCTTTTTGGGTGACATTTCACCCAAATTGTTACTGTGAAGCTCTTGCTAATAGTGCTAAGATTCTGTGAGTGCACATTCTTGTTGCTCCTTCACAGTGTAATCAGTAAATATGAGAACATTTGTAGCTTGTGTAGTTTAATTCAGTGAATATAAGCTGATTTTGGTGCTAGCAGTCTCCTAGCTCACCTTGAACAAGCAGTTGGCAAACAGAAACCATAAACTGCAAAAGCAGAAGCATTAATTGTGCAGTGTAACAAAGTTGAATCTCTAAAAACCATCCTTAGATTCCTGCTGAAACATTTGGAATCCAGCCAGGAAGAAATAAATGCTTTTAGCTGCTCTGCTCTGGGGTGGGGATCTGCAGTGGAATGTCCAGGTAATCAGAGACACGGCCAGGCTGGAGGGAGGACTTAGAGAAGACATGAAAAGTGGTCAGAGATAGGTGAAAGTGTGGATTTGTAGGTATCCACTGTGTCACCTGGCAATGGGAGTATCAGGATGGGGGTAACGAGTCAGTCTGCATAAAAAATGAATCACGGGGAGAGACAGATTGGGCAAATACAAAGCCTCAGTGACAGGGGATTAGAAAGTGTGTGTGGGAGAAGCTGGGGCGAGAAAATTAGGAGGGTAATAGAGAAAGGAATGTTTGCTAGGAACTTCCACTGAGACCATGAGAATCTAAAGCCATTGTAGGAATACAGATGCTGTTTTCTGAAAGCAGTAATTTAGTGATTTGATGTGAATAAAAGCAAGTCAAAACAAATCAAAACACCAATTCCAAACAGCTTTTTGGCTTAAAAAAAAAAGATGGATAAAATCAGAAAATAGTCCTGACCTTCTCAGAACATGTAAAGCTCATACTGGAGATGCTCAGAAATGGTGGGAGGGTTGGTCAAATAATGAATGTACTTGAAACAAAATAATTCTAGAATGAAGCAGAAGATGAAAAACAACCTGGAAAAGACCTTAGGAGCAGCTGTGTCATTTCCCCTGTCACGTGTAGTGATCCCCAGGAAGCTTTCTGTCACTATGACCCTCCTGCTGCTGCGTCTGTGAGCCCACCCTGCTCTACCAGAAATTTGTGCCGTTTATCCAAAAGGTGGCTCCTTGGGGAGCTGCAATGTCCCAAAGCAATACCGAGAGGGTAGGATTGTTCTGAGGAATTTGATAAGAGAACAAATCAAAAAAACCTGGGGAAAAAAATTGACAGAAAATGGAAAAAGAGCTTTGAAATTCCTGTGTGTAGCTTAAGTGGAGATACACTAAGGCAGAGGGCAAAAGAAGAGTGTTGGGCCCCACTTTCAGGGACTTGCACTTAGCATGTTTCCATGTGCTTCAAGAGAGCCTTCCCCTTCAGTGTATGTAAAATATATATAATTTACATATTCTAGGAGCACAGGCATAGACAATAAACACAAATATCCATGTATGTAAATGTGAGGTGCTTGGGCTGGAGAGAAAACCAGAGAACAAAGGAATTCACCAGTGTTGGTCCAGTTCCTGAGCTAAAAAGGTCTGGAGGGATGTGAATAAAATTCCAAAGCCATGGTCAGGCCATAAGTGTGCCCCATAAATGATGTATAGCTGTTCATTGAAATTATCATAAAGTGTCCAGGTGACTTGTAAAGCAAGATTTGTCATGAAAGGTTACTGGAAGGATGTGAATAAACAGCAGAGGGAAGGCTGGGGGTGGTGGATGCTGCAGAAGGTTGGATGTCTGCTCTCTTCTGCTAAAAAGGGGATTTTTAGCTGTGCTGCTTCCTGGAGAAACTAGAAGGGGATAATTCATCAAGCCTTTCTGGGGTTCTGGGAAACAGAGACAAAGGAAGAACGAACCGAAGAAAATGTCTGACAAAACTGAAGCTAAATAAGTTTATTTTCCTTATAATATATGAGTGCTAGATAATGTGAAAAGAAGAAACAAAAGCAACTGCCAAATGCTTTTATAAAGGAGGTAAGAGCACATGTGGAGGAGAATGAACCATAAATGTTATCTCAGAGAGGTCCCACTTGGAATAAGCGTATATATGGCAGTTATGTCTAAAATTTGTTATGTTGCTATTGTTTTGTGAAATGACAGAACATCTGCTCAGTCACAAGGCACCAGTAAAATGCAGCTTTATGCCTAAAGCAGTGTGTCAGTTCCTAAGAAAAAATGTATATAACAGGCCAAAAACAAAGGCACATTGTCTTTTCCAGTTGTAGTCATTTCTGACCTAATAATGGTTTAGAAAGGATTTTTTATTTTTAAAGAAATGAATGGGAGGATTGAGTCATTTATGACTCTTTTCAAGATGAGGCTTTGTGCATTATTTTGTGCATAAGCTGGCAAAACGCTTTGTCTCTGCAAATCATATTTATGTCACTGGAGCATTTTTAAAAAGGCAGCTACTTGTAAGCACCTTGAGAAAAAAAAAAATCCTGCTTAGCTCACAGTTTCTAAATGCAGGGTATAATCAGCTGGGTTTTCCTCCCCCTGGAAACACCAGCGAGTGATAGGTGTGCTCACATGGCGAATGGACACAAGTCACATTTCACCTCAGAGCTGACTCTTCAGAAGGAAAAAGCATTCACAGAGCAATCTGTCATGTAGAAAACTAATTAACAAATCCCTCCGGAACAATTATTCTGTGGAATTTGTCTCTGGATATTCCAAGCACACAACTTTTAAGTGGCTTTATTCGAAGAGAATATTTTCATTGCTGCGTTCACTGACCTGAGAAGCCTTAAACTGTGGTGTAAAATATAATTTTAAAACCTATTTTCTGCTGAAATGGGGTTATTATCCTACAGCTTGAAGTCATACACATGCATATATGACCCCTCAGCAAACAGACTAATCCATGAAACAAATAGAAACTGGCACCTATTTCTACAATGGTTTTTATGGAGTGGAGCAGTTATTATTTAATTAAGGTGTGCAAGCATTCAAGTGAAACATAGCTTCATGAAAAGCCAGGATAATGAATTTGTCTTGTGCCACACCTGTGTTCCTGGTGAGCATTAGGGTTCCACTGGGTGTGCAGAGCTCAGGGTTGTGTGTCAGGGGCTCTTTGAAGCCTCTGCAGCCTGAAGGACTCTTTTATGTGACTGGGAGTGTGTGTGTGCTGCATCATGAAGTATTAATAGGGGAGAAAGACAGGAGCCACTCTCATATGAATTCTTTCTTCTCCAGAAAACCTTACATCAGCAGAATTTTTTTTTTTTTTTTTTTTTTTTTTTTTTTTTTTTTTTTTTTTTTGTCACTTAAGGTTGGGACCTTTGCTAAAATCCATGAGGGAGAGTCATCTGTGTCTGACTCAGGGCTGAATTGGAATATGTGATTTTTACCTTTCAGCTGAGTCAGATACACACATGAACATTTCCCCATAGAAGCAGGATATAGTTTCTCAGAAACACTTCAGAGGCCTATGAACCTGATCTAAGGCTTATTGCAATTGGGAAAATTCCTGATTTGAGTCAGTTTGCAGTTGGACTGTACAAGTCTTATTGATCTATTTATATAACCTTTTCAAGAGGGCAAAAAACAACCCCAAAAAACCCAGTTCACATATGGCAAAAACTTGAAGACTTAATTTTTAAGCTGTTAAGATTGCAGTATTCCCTGGAATCTTAGGCAGTGAGTATCTTGTGCTTTGTGAAGGTAAAGGCACAAGCTCCAGGGCCCAGCGTGAAATGCAATTATTTAACTGAGGCATCAATTCTCAGCACCAGAACAGGGCACTCCCAGGCAGGAGCTGTTGTACAGAGCTGCCAGAGGTGGCTGGGTGGCATCATTTGTCAGCTGGCAGGGAAGGAGCCTCCAAAATAAAGTGTTTTTAAGAGTGGCTCATAAGCATTGATGGAAATGCCACGACTGACTCCAGTCTCTGCTCCCCAGTGTTAAACAGGGGCAGGGGGCTCTGGCTCTCCCCACAGCCCTCTGGGGAAGCAGAGGGTTTGTGCCTGCTGGCAGCAGCCTGGAGAATTGGAGAATTCAAGGTTTTTAACAGATCTGTGTCTGCCAGGCTGTCTCTGAAATGACCTGAGCCTTCAGGTGACCCCCAGGTCCCGTGCTGGGGACCTCACAGTCACAGCCACAAAGGACAGCAGGCATTCCCTGCCCACACCCAACCCCTGGGAACAGAGAGTAAAAGCGATGGTTGATGTCTTCCATTGTGATCTTCTAAAGCTCCACCAGCCCAGCCCAGCCTGATGCAGATGATGCTATTTTCACAGAATCACAGAATGAACTGGGCTGGAAAAGACCTTTGAGATCATCAAACCAACCCATGCCCTAACACCTCCACATCAACCAAACCATGGCACTGAGTGTCATGTCCAGGCTTTCTTAAACACCTCCAGGGTGCAGTCTCAGGCCTTTGAGACAGGTTTCTGTTATTTTGTGAAAAAAAGCAGATGGGGACATGTTGGCATAAACCTTTCTATTGCCCTGCAACACTGATGTCACTGGAGCCCTGTGGCAGCACCAAAGGAGAGCTGAGCCTTCAGAATCTGGGAAAGAGCAGGATGCTGAGTCACAGGTCCCTGGGAAATGGTGACATTGCCTTCCCAACAGATGCTGGGTGTGTCTGGAGCTCCTCACTGAAGTGGCTACACTGTCCCATCTCCTGGAATGAGTTTATTTACAGATAAACATTACTGCTACACAAAGTCAGGCTCTGGTCCTGGTGAGTGGCAGCCACAGGACATAAAAGCCATTTTGTGAAGAGGCTGGGAAAGAGTGTCCAAAGGGGAAAGGGTTGGTAGGTCACACCTGAACTGATGTGAAGTGGTAATGGTGACCCTGCTATCAGGGCTCTGGGTGGTTTGGTGGCCCCTCTCTGCTGACAAGCCCAGAAAGGGCTGGATGCACCTTCAGAGAGACAGAGGAGATGCAGAGCTGGGCTCCAGTTCCTCCCTTGCTGCAGTGGAGGCACCAGAACCAGAAATGCTTCAGTGCACCATGCTGGAAAGCTGAGCCTCCTCCTTGGAGCTGGGACCCATTTAGTTCAAGTATTTCTTGTTTGGGGCAGAGGTCAGGATTTGAGCCATGAGCAGTGAATGAAATCAGATTTTTGCAAAGAAGGAGCTTAACAGGCAGCAAATATTTCTGCTCTGACTTACAAACAGTCATTAAAAGCCTTTATTACATTTTGTGTCTGTTCTGTTTGCCACTTAGCCATTTCTTTTCATTCTGAAGAATTATAACAAAGAATGAATGAGTCTTTTCTAATATGGTCAGGACACAATAAATTTGTGAAAGAGCTGAGCTATCTTTCTCCCTCATAGGCAAAATTTTCCAATTGTTCAACAAAATGTTGGTTTGTATTGCCGTGACACCAGTTTTTATGGCTGTGAATACCAAGGCTCAACATTAGGCAACTTGTTCATAAAAACAGACATGCAGCAACAATTAGAGAGTGTTCAGTGCTCTTCCCAACTTGAGTCCATACCCTCTCCTCCCACTGACTGATCTTCCCACTGCACTGTGCAGTTATTTGTGTTTCCAGAAGGAGCAAACTGAGCTCTGCAGTGAAAGGGTGCAGAATTTCCTGAGTTCTGCCCTGCAGAAGTTGGCATCTTCTTCAGGAATTTTCTTCAGGGATCTTCAGATCCCTGCTCCAAGCATTTGTCAGCCCTGCAGTGGAGGGTGGCAGCTCCCAGCACCTGAAGAGATGTGACACAAAGCTTCTCCCCACTGCATCCATCACCATCCTTCCAGCCAGTGAATACAGCTGTGTTAGCCCTGTTCACCCACAGGTCCCTGAACTGTGTTTGAATCTCCAAAGTGTTCTGTTTCAAAGTACTTCTCGCTCAGTACCAAGAATAATCAGTCCTCTGGGATGAAGCAGATCACAAAGCCTGAAATGGATCTGGAGTACCTTGGGAGGAAGATGCTCGTGCTGAAGGCTAATGGATAGATCCACAATCTGGCAGCAGTGCAGAGGCTTTGAGAGCAGGACAGAATCTTTCCATTTGATCAGTGCTCCTCAGGTGCTGGGGAAAGGTTCAACCTTCTCCTGGACCATCCTTGCTTGATGAATATTTGCTTTATAACACAATTTATTAGTCTAAGCCATTTGGGTTTGGTTGGTTTTTTCTCCCCAGATAGTGCTGCTTTTGGTGTGCCTTGCACAGGCTGGGTTTAGATTCACTTCCAAGGAAATGGGATTTTTCATCTTTTAGAACTACCAGTGAGCTGAAAAATCACTTACTTCCACAGTGCTAATAGTAGGCAGCTGTTTGTGGTGACAGCAGGAGAAAAGGTGATGTAAAAATCAAAAAGCTGAGTTTTGGTGGGTAAATATGTTGTTAGAGCAAGCATGAGCTGGTGTGACAGATTTATTTAAGAAAAGGTTTTCTTATTCTGTGCTCAGTCCTGGAAATATTTCAAGTGACATCTAATGAATAACTTGCAGTTGGAACAGGCATCTTAGATGGCAGCATCTTTAAAGTCATATCCAGTAGCAAGGTTTCCAAGTGACCAAGCCCACCATGAAAAGCAGCAAATGCCCTCTCAGCTGTGAAGTTTGTCATGGTGTTCATCTGTAAATCCCTCAAAACGAGTACTTGGGCAGCTGGCAGATTGTACCATCAGCAGAGTGTGCCCCAAACCGTGGCTGGCAAAGGAAAATCTTTGGGACCAGCACTCCCTGTGGTGGTACTGGTAGATTGTGATGTTTTCAATTAAAAGTTTGGTAAGTGCCCCTGGTTATCTGTGGTGGACAACATTTAGTCTGATATTCCAAAATATTTGAATGCCATTGCCAGAAACATCCTCCAGCTTGAGGAGCTGCTCTTGAAAGTGCTTGAGAAGGTGTTTGTGTCTGTCTAAAGCAGATAGGAGCTGTGTGAATGCTCTGACCGTGGCTGGTTTGTCCCTTGTTCCATTTCAGCTGGATGCTGAGAAGGCAAAGCTGAAGCTGGAGAGATGGGGGCCCCGAGATGCTGGCAGTGGGGCTGGCAGGAGCGAGGAGATGGAGGCCAGTGCAGACTGTGATGATGAGGATGGCTGCCAAGGATCCGGGGACAGAGTGCACACAGCAGGTAAGCACAGCTGCTGCAGGCACCCAGAGGGCTGAGGAATTCGTGTGTCACAATTAGGTGGACAAAGCTAAGGCTTACACTGCCTCAATTGCTGTCAAAATCCTGCTAAATTCAAAGGATTTGAATCTCAGTCTGTGAAGAGCTGCAGTACAAAAAGAATGATACAGACAGTAACCCAATATAATTTAACACTTGGCATGCAGATAAAAGACTTAAATGTAAAGTGAATAATGTCTGCAGTGAAATCTGGATCACGGGAGTGATGAAGGACCTTCCTAGATAATGTGGGCTCTTCAGATAAATAGAAAATTGATGACTTTATAGAGTATGCTAAGTGTTTACATCAGCATTTATTTACTGCAAAATGATACTGAAGGATGATCCAGAGTTGGCTCAATGTATATATGCTTGAAAAAAACAGAGGAAATACTGTGGGGGTTTTTCCTAGTGGTGAGCTGCTGGTTAAATGAAATTTTGTGATAGTCTCAGATACTGCATTCTGCAATGTTCATTCATTAAATTACTTGGATAATGTGTCATCAAGTGTAGAATCAGCTTCAGTATCTAACAACTTCCACCAACATACTGACAATATAATATGTAGTTAAATCCTTCCAGTAACTTAATAAGAAGTAAGATGTTTCTAAATACTTGATATTATTGGTTTACTTCATCTCTAAGTTCTGATTCATTTTACCTCATTGAAGTGTAACTGGTTAAATTTACCACAGCATAAATATAATGTGGGTTGGATATGTAAATACATGAAATACAGGTATAAGAATGCTGAAAACAATGCTCATTGAGATGGCTGGAGCTCAGGTAGGTTTTAAATTGCTGCTTGGTTCTGCTGAGATGAACAAATGCCTTTTCCTTGTCCACTGGCCACCGAGTAGAGAGGGGGGAGAGGTGTCTCATCCTCGGGTGAGATTTGCAGACATGCAAATCAAGCTTGATCAAGCTTGTGGTCAAGACTTCAGCTGTCCCTGTTGTGAATGTTTGTTCAGGAAAATGAAGCTTAAAGATGTACTTTGGAATGTGTGCAGAGGGTTACAGGGAATTGCAGTACCAGCTTATAAATAATTGAATTTTAGTTTGCATTGATGGCCTGTATGATCAGGGTATCATCACATAGGGACACTGTTTTTAAAAATCCTTGAGCATTTACAACTGACAGATCAAGCAGAGGTTCTCACCATCTCCTCAGCAATATTTTTGAACAAAGGAACTTGCATGCAATGTTATTTTTAAACTCCTTGCTTAACTTTTTAATTGTTTACAGTATTTCATCCATAAGCAAAGAAAAGCCTGGTAGAGGTTTTGGACCCCGGGGATTTAGGAAGATAAATACTGTAATATGATTTCCTCTCTGTGTGGAGTAATAGAAACAAAAGCCAGGTGCTTGGTAGTCTTCAATGAACAATCAAACTATTAATACACCATTTGGGGAGGATGTGTATCCACATTTTCATGGACAATGGAAAGTTCAAAAATAAAAACTTGAATGCTTTCAAGACTTGACTTTCAGCTGACTTTAATAATGGAAAGCTATTCGATGTCACTTTTTCTCCTTTTTTGCAATCTCTTTAATTAAAATACTTTATGCTGATATCATCCTGGATTTAGAAGAATTACATTTATATAGCTGGCTGTTGCAGAATTTAGCAGGGTGTATATCCAATTAAAAAGGTAGTTACAGTAAATTTCAGGAAATGGTATTGATTCATAACTGAAGAATAAGTATTTTGTTGTGTGACAATAGTAATGCTCTATCATAATTAGCTTTAAAATATTGTACTCTATACAAGCCACTAGCAGTAAATCTCTTTTCCATATCTGGATACAATTAAGAGATAAAATGCAGTAATCTCATTATGGAGCTGCTTTGCTTTAATAGAATGTTAAAGAAAAACAAACAGCAGATTAGTTGAATTTCCCCTTGCTGCATGTCTGTGAGATGATGTTGGCACTTGTACAGCCTGTGAACTTGTATTTCCTCAGCTTAAAACCATTCCAGTCCATCCACTCATTGCTGTGTGGAAATGGAATATGGAAACATTGCCTGTTCCCTGCTGGCCTGGAGATGGAGTGGTGAATTGGCTCTAAATCCCAATGGAGCCCTTAGCTGGAGGGTGGTGAAGTCAGTGGGAATGTGCTCACAGGTGTGGGTGAGACACAAACAAGAGCTGTGAAATGCCACCGAGCTCTTGGGGCCTGTTGGAGCACGGAGTCACACAGCAGAACAAAAGGGATGAAAGAGGAATAAAAGCCTTGCCAAACACAGGCTTTTTGGCGGAGCAGTCGTGCTTTTAACAACAGGCCCGTGAAAAACTGAGGAAAATACTTCAGTGTCAGCCTCTAAATTGCAGAATTGAGAATGTAGTAAATGTGTACTACATCTGTCATTTATTCAAAACTATGTGAAAATTATATGTACTGCTCTGTGTGTGGAGAGCATTGCAAAAGACTGAGATTACTTTTAGTTTTTGAAAACCCACTAAATGCTCATTTCTTTCTACCTCCCAGAAAAAAAAAAAAAAAAACAACCAAAAAAACCCTTATCAGGCTTTTCCCGATAAAAGGCCGAGAAGTTCATCAATATATAAGTTACCATTGTGAATCATTTCTGTTCATAACTATTCATAAAGATCTCCCCAGACAGGGTCCACTGCTGGCTCCCCACCTTGCTTTTCCAAGCTGCTGACAGAGGGCTGGGTGTAGATTTCAGCATGTCCTGAGTGGGGGAGCACAGAGTGATTACCTGTGTCTATTCCAGCCAGGTCATGGAACACCCCTTTCCCTCTGTTGGTTTTTATTCCCTCTTGGTTGGGGTTTGCTGTCTCTGTAGTTCATCTCATCCTGCTGTGGACAGTACAGTCCTGTCCTTTTGTTTGTCACCTTCTGGCCTTTGAGACTCACACCTGCATATCAATTAATCATTTTATTTTATGTCTGTGATTAAGATACATGGCAGTCTATGAGCTAGTGTTGGGATTTTGTTTATCTTTGTTGCAAAATAAGTCTTTGCTTGACCCATTCACTATTACCGGAAAAGATCAACACTTCTGTAATGATAATGGGCTTAATTATCTATTCTATATCATGTGTGCTCATCCCAGTGATTTTTATATGAACAAGATAAATTCTGAGGAAACCAGGATTCTCTTCAAAAATTATGGCTGGTAGAAGAAACTTTATAATGTCCTTTTCTCACAGGCCTTACCAATTACCCCGAGTATCTCTTCCTGGGGAAAGCTGTGGGAACAGCAGTTTCTCAAGCAGGCCCATGTGTTATTTGTTGGCAAGTACCAAGGTTTTAATGACAACATCTGTGAATCATCTTTGAACAAAGCTTTGTTAGGAGAGATTTAAGAAGAGGAAAAGCAGCCGTATAAATCTTGAGCGTGGATGGGGAAGTTGCTCTGTGGTTTGCCCTGCTGCAGTCCTGCAGGTTTCGAGGCAGAAGGGTAAAGGAGCACCTTGGGCTGAGCCTTGCTGAGCTGGGCCTGCTCACAGAACCATCGTCTTACGTGGATCTGGTCCCAGTGTGAGTCCACTGGTGTAAATGCTTGTTCTTTAGCCCTCACATGAAGGTGGTGGTGTTCCGAAAATGAGGCCACGAAACTCCGATGATGTGGGAAATTGGCCACTTGTTTTATTAAAAATTGACCACCCGGAACGCGGGGTTTGAGCTAGTCTCGCACCCTTTGCAGCAGGTAGCACAAGTAGATACAGTGTAGCAGAAGTACTGCAGCTGCTCCCAACTCACTAACTTCTGCTCTCTGAGGGCTGTCAGTCCCCTTTTATAGCCTCTGTCCCCTCAGGGATTGGTGGGTTTTGGATCCTTGCTGTGATTGGCTCCTTTTCTCAGGTCTGATTGGTCTTTACCAGGAGCCCTTCTGGACCAATCATTTTTTCCCGCCTTTGAATGATTGGTCCGTTGTCCACCAATCCAGGCTCAGGGTCCTGATCTGTTCTGGAGCCTTCTGTGGGGGGGAGATTCCCCTCCTTTCCTCTTTCCTTCTCCAACAGCAGCCCTCAGAGAGCATTTCCAACACTGTCTGAATTCTGACAACCCCTCAAGTACAAAGTTACAAATGTAAATGACACGTACAAAACACAACCCATACATAACTGTGGGAACCGAAATGAAACTTACAGGGTACCTACAAATCATACACAGTTACAAATTGCAATGAAACTTGTAGGGTAAGTGTTTATATACTTATACAGCTTAACGCAAAAAGTTTAACTTCTCGTGTTTGTAACAGTGGTGCTGGGGAGGAGCAGGGATTGCTCCGTGCCCTGTAGGATTGAGGAATGAGTGTCCTGCTGCTCATGCAAGGAGAGCAGCAACAGGTTCACACTGGGTCCTGCCTCTGCTGCCTCCTTTTCAGAGGGGAAAAAGGCTGGGTGAAAAGTGGGAAGGAAGCTTGTGCAAGGAATTCCAGTTCCCAGCTCTGTGTTGTGATGAGCCCCCACCCGAGCAATGGCAACCAACATTGGGAGTCAGTTCAGGTGATTCACTCCTGAACAAAGGTGGGGGAAATGTTTAGGCTCAGGTAGGCCTAAACCTGTGTTTAGTTTAGTTAGGCCAAAGGCAGCAGTGTGGGGCTCTGGGCTGTGTGGAGATTTTGGAGCACTGTGCTGAAGAAGGTTGTGCTGGCAGCACTCTGGGCACGAGTCCATGAGCACGCCTGCATCAGGCAAAGCCAGGCACTCACACAGGGTTCACACAGCCAGTGCAAGGCAGAAAGGAATCCAAGCTTCTGTCTTGAGCAGCCTGATGCAACATCAGGCACAGTCCCAGGGAATGGAGTTCATGCTCCACTGCAGCTGTGCCCTGCCTGGCATGGCAGGCAAACAGCACAGGTGAAGGAAAATACAGTTTAGTGCATCCTTGGGCCCCTCTCCACTGAACAGAGTACACAACCCCAAATGTCTGGTGTACTTGAACTTCAGTCTTTGCACCAGATTCACCTCTCTGAGGTTAGATCTACATATGGCTCACAAAGCTCAGCCCTCAGGTGGGACAGGGGTTAACCCTACTGCCCCTGATGTGCCTTGAAACCTGAGATTGTTGGGAAATGGAAATATGGAGCTTTCCTTTTCCCTGGCTCACTGCCTTGTTGCACACAGAGCTGGGTTTCTGCTGTGTCCCCATCCCAAAAGCAGTGTGTGTCCATGGAATAACCAGTGCCTGACCAGGGCTGACCCTCAGGCACAGCAGATTTTGTACAATGCTTTCAATTTTGTCCATCAGTGCAAGCATTCAATGGAGACATGTCCTGGGGCATCCCAGCCAGACTTTGACCATGTCTGTGGGTTACATGTGGTTTATTACTGTGATTTTTGCCAAATGCTTACCTAATCCCAGTTTTCTTCTGTACTCCTTCCCAATTCCTTCATGAAGCTCCCTCCCTTGAACAAGAACTTTCAGATTTCAGACATCCCAGCTAAACATCCTGCCTCATTGTCACAGATGATTGCCTGGGTGGGAATCTAGAACAAATCCACTTGGAACATTCAGATGATATGATTCCAACTCTTGGCTTTCTTCTTGGCTGTGTAGACAGTCCCCATCTTTCTGCTGATCTTTCAGAGTATCTGAAGAGATCATGCTGCTTGTAGATTTCTTATTTAGGGCTTATGAGAAGGGTGCATTTTTGCCCCAGTATGCCTTTACAAGTACAGACAAGTAAATTTTCTTTTTTCTCATTGTCTCCTGTCTGATCTGTATCTGCTCTCAACAGCAATGGAAAGTTAATGTGTTTCTCTGACTGCTTATGAATGTTTTCATTATCAGCTTTTTCCTTTTGAATATCAAGATTCTTTAATGCTTTATTATGTTATCATTCTCCCAGCTTGTCTGTCTTTTCTTGGCATCAGTATGACTGTGTGATCTGTCATTTTAATCATACTTAATTTCCATTCACCGTGTCAAAAGAAGCACTTACACTTGTATTTATCCAAATACGCAGTTGTACAGCTGCTGATTTTGTAATTATTAGTACAAAACATCAATATTCTGAGATCATAATATCTGCTGGCAGTCAGCCATGCTCATCAGCTTCTCATTGCCACACAGATGATCCTAGCTCATAGAAATGCTGCATTTTCAGTGTCTTCTATCTTCCTGCCTAGAGAAACCTCTCCATCACACCTCCTCCCCATCCTGCTTCCTTGCAGAGTTGGTTTTCTACATCCTTTGTTGCTCAAGACATGTTATCTCCAGCTCTGTTTTTAGAGAGGCTATAAATTCCTAGATTGCCCTCAGCCTAAATACCTCATTCTGTCTTCAAAACAGCACAGCAACAGATTAAACCCTTATAGAAGTTTGACTTTTCAGGAAAACTCCACCTTATCCTTGCCTTTTGGGGTAGTAGAGATACAGGAGGGGCAGAAGCAAACCCTGCCAGCATGTGTGGGGGAGAGTGAGTGGTGGTTCCACAGCTGGGAAATTTCTGCCGCTGGCTTCTGGTTGAGGATACAGTTTGGGAAGAGACATGGGAGCAGAGGAAACCAGAAAAACCTAAATAATCAAAATGAAAAGCACAGATTTTTGATTATTTGTTTGAACTTGGGAAGGTCTGGTGCTGAGATGGTGTCACAGTGGTGTCTCAGTTGGGTACACTTGGCTGAGATTCTCTGGGTGACAGTGACATTTCCTGCAGGCTTTGCTCTGTGCAGCTGGGATCAGGGGGCAGCTGGGAGGGGCTGCAGAGAAGGGAAGGTGTTGCAAGGGGAGAGAAGAGAGGAAAGAAAAAAAAGAGAGAGAGATAGAAGAGAAAGAGAAAAAAGAGAGAGATAGAAGGAGGTTTCCTCATCTCTGTCACTGGGTAAATCTATTTTATAATCTGCCAATACTGGAATAAGATATTTTTTGCTCTGCACTACACAGTATATCTTTAACTGGAATGAACAGAAAAATCCTAGAATCATTCCTCAGCCTTCCTCAGCCTCAGCATTTACGTGAGTTTGAGGTGTAAAGGAATGGGATTTCAGATTCTCACTCCTAGACCTGAGGTGAGAGTTCCCAGCACCACCAGGGCTCCTGCTTAGATCCATTCAGGACAGGAGTTTTTGCCAAGTTGTAGATGATTGCCAGATGATTATTGATGACTTTCTGCATGGCAAGATAAACACATCCCCTGCAGGAATTTCTCCTAATGCTGATCAGAGCAGTAGCTGGAGGAACAACAGACCCTGTGCCAGCTCTGTGACTCTCTGAACAGCTCTGGTGCTATCCCTGGTGCCTTCAGAGAGGTAAAATGATAATTGGGGAAATGCAATTTTACCATTTCACCAGAAAAATGTGAATTACAGCACATCGCTGATCATCTTAGCACCATTTAGACAGAATTAAAAGGTAAAGCATTTTAGTTGCTTAGGGTACCCTAAGCCTTCCAATGCATGTTCTGTGGGAGGAAATTAAACACTGGAAAGATCAAGATAAAGACATTTGGGGTTTGAGTATTTGCAGTAGTTCTGTATAAGCAGCCATGAGGGACTGCACTGGAGATCACTGAAGGGTAATGCACTTTTACCAACTTCCTATTAAAAATATTACCAGTAATCTCTGTCCCTTGAACACACTTAGTACAGCAGAACAATTTCCACTGCCCTTGTCAGCACTATTTTATCTGGTTACTTTCCATAGGAGTAATTCCATGTGTGCATCTGTTTCTGAGATGGGTTTTGAAAGCAGCCCTAAACTGAAAACTCATTGATCTCATCTCCAGTGAGTCCCCACTCAGTAGCATTTCTCACAGGTATTAATAAAAAGTGACTTCTTTTAAACAGAAGTGTCCCAAAGCTGAATGGTCCCAAACAGGACCAGAGTCCAACCACAAAGAGCATGAACAAAAAGAAGCAACTTGGTGTTTGATGGCTAAAATATGAGAAAGACAGGTTTCTAAGAAAAATTGCATTGCTGAACACATGGAGCAGAACACCTTGACTCAGGCTGTGAGAGCTCTCTGCAGGTGAATACTCTGACCCCACAGTCCTGATGCTTTTTCTGACAATGTCATTTGCAAGGAGCAGGCTGGCACCCAGAGTTCACAGGCCAAGCTAAAAGGAGAATAAATCCAATCCTTCACATGGAGCTCTCATCAGATGGGTGGTTTAGATCCTTCTGACAAGGAATTCACCTGAGAGCTCAAATATCTCGGTCATGCCAGTGAAGGCTAAGGCAATCTGCCCCCAAAACATAAAGCCAGAATTAATTAAGAGGAGTTAACAAAGAAAGGTCCTTCAAATTGCTCCAAACCAGACAACTCCTATAATTTAATGAATTTTTAAAACATTAATGCCATTAGATTATAAGTTGCCAAAACAATCCTGCAAGCCCAAGGAAAGTGTTCACCTGCCAGTTGGTTTTTGTGCCACATGAGGGAAGAACAGAGCCAGGCGACAGGGACATTGTTTCTGCTCCTTGTGCTGCACCCTTGGCACCTCTGCCACCTTCCCTCCTCAACATTTCTCCAAGGAAGGAAGGTACTAAAATCAAACCCTGGGCTTTGTTTCTTCCAAAGGTAAATTCTGCCAGGTTAATTAAGGTAAGGTTAGGAATTACTGCAACCTTCAAGGCTTTGGGAGCCCTCCGTCATCTCTCATTGCACACAGCAAGTGGAAGGCAGATAGTGCAGCTGCTTGGCAGTGGAAATAGAGCTGAAAAGTTCCTGACAGATGAAGATACGCTTTCTGTTTCTCCCTGCTGACACTTTCCCTTGGTTTATGATTCATAAGGAAAGCCTAAGCAGTCGCTGTTCTTTCAGAGGAGGAAAAGAACTATGGTTTGTTTTCCCTCCCTCCCTCTCTTGAACCAATGTTTTCCTGGGGGTGTTTTGTCTTTGCTTTTGGGGAGAAGCTGCCTCGAGTACACCAGGTTCACATTTGGAGGTTTTCTATTCCTTGATTGTCCATTTTAAGGCGAAATAACACTCCTTAAAAGAGTTCTGTTGTGCCTGAAGCCAGCAGATATGCCATCAGAATGTCTCAGCTGAGAAATTTAGGATCAAAACAAAACCCTGAAAGAAAGCACAGTTTAGTTTTACAGTAACAGAGAGCACAGCACAACTGCTCTGTGCTCCAGACTCAATTTACTACAAAAAGAACAGAACTTCAGGCTAAAGTGTGTGACATATCAACAGCATCAAGAATTTATAGGGCTGGATCTGGCTGCCTTGAGATCAAGGTACTTTAAAATAACTTAAACCAGCTGATGATCTTGCATGTACTTAAATTCTTTCCCTGAAAAATGTTCAAAGATTAAGCACATTATTCCTCAGCAGGTGATTTTGCATCTGGTTTATCCCACAGTGTCTCCTCTCTGCTGGTTTTTAAGAGTGTTTATTTCTGTCCTTTGATCCTGAAAGCAGTCCAGTAATATTTCCCTGAAATCTCCACTTTGGACAGGAGAGTCGACACCTTTCAGAGGCTTTTTAGGGTGTGTGGGGCTGTAACATCATCCAGTAGCCCCAAACTCAGGAATTGGATTTAACTTGCCAAAGAGTGAAGTTAGAAACCCTTCTGGGTTTATATGAGGTGCTGAAGTGTGGAGGCTGAATCTGTACAAACAGGGTGAAATCCCTAAATTATGGATGTCTGAGGGTCATCATCACAGTTCTCACTGATGGAAAAGTCAGATACAAAATCCTAAAGCACTTCCAACACTGTTGTTAGTCTTGTTTCCTCTGTTTGCCTCCCGTAATTGCCCCTCGTGTTTGCTTGTATCAGAAGCTTTTCCTTTTCCAAATTACATTCCATTCTTAGTTTGGGCTCCTAAATATCGCAATCAGAAAACGTTTTCTTTCCTTGTCTTCCTGTCTTTTAAGATTTGGACAGATTGTCTAATGTTCTTTGGGCTGTATTCTTTAAACTTCCTGTTGTGCTTGTTCTCCTCTGAATACCAAAGACTTTGTCAAGCCAAATTTGAATTATTTCTGAAATAAAAAAACCATAAAGAACCAACCAAACTTTGCATATGACAAAAAGGTATTTTGAAATTAAGAAAATGGTTTTGGTTTGGGTTTTTTTTTAAATCTCTCGAGGTTTCTTGTGTCACATTAGTTTGTTCATTTTCCAGATAAACAATTCTGTCAAGTTTGCAGATTAGTCTTCATTTCAGTGAAATTTGAGTCAATTTCCTGTTTTCATGCTTTCTGAAATGATGCACGTTCTTGATCCAGGTGTGATTTGCACAAGCAAACCTCACTTGCAGCACCAATCTGTCTGGGCAACTCCATTGTCCAAAAAAGGCACCAAAAGGGACCAATGAGACACATTGAGCTGGTGCCCTCTGGGAGAAACAGAATTAGCATTTGGGGAGAGGGAAAAACAGTACCTGGATATTCTGGGAAGCAAACTCTAACTTTGGAATGTGCAGACAGGACCATTTTTGTCACTGGGCAGATCATAAACTCTCCCCTGAGGTCCAGGTGAGGAATGTTCAACAGTGCTGAGGCAGGCAGCACACAGGGGAGCACCTACTTCAAAGTTTATTCAATTTAGCTGTCAAAGTCATTGAAGATTCTCCCCATCCCAGCTTTAGCCCATTTACCATGGAGTTGCTGCCCACAGTCAGCAGTTAACTCACAGAGATAAGCAGGACTGGGTCATTGTGGGCGTGAAAACCTCCTGGAGTCACCAGAAAGTGGAGGGGGACACTGAAATTAGCTGATAAAGCTGTTACTTGCATAGAGAACCTTAGAAATCCTCAGCTTTCCAAACTATTTGCCATTGCTCTCCAAATTAAAGAGATTAAAGAGAATTTGCTACTGCAGCATTGCAAGTGCCTGGTAATAAATCACTATTTGATATTTATGGCCCAGAATGAAGACTGGTGGCTCAGACACGCTGCTGACCATTTAGCACTGGAGTCCCAATAACCCAATCTGGAGCAGCAGGGAAAGGAATAGCTTTCTGATGGCAGGTCAGACAAGTAATTTCCTATTTAAAATTTGATTAGATGAAATCTTTTGAACGTGTGCTTGTAAAGCAACAGCCTGTTTAAATATGTATGGGGCTGCAGCAGAGGCAGGACACTGCTCCAGCGACAGGCAGCACAAAGAACATTGGCAGCAACCTGAACGTGGAGGAGCAGGCACAGCGCCCCGGGCTAAACTCCATCAGGATAAATCTCTCACACAATAGAAAAACAGCAGAGCTGATGGCGGGGAAAGCCGTTTTCTTCCTGTTAAAAACCCACGGGTTTGTTTCTCTATCGAAAAGGTTTCATTTTGAAAAATGACAACATTTGTTGTACGCGTGCGGTTGGAAGAATGGTAATTTCAGGCGATGTTTTTGTAGATTTTGAACATGAAAGGGAAAATATTGATTCAAGCTGGAATGTTTTGCCCCCTGCAAATAATATATAGCTTTTATAGTAATAATAATGTATAGTAAGCTTGATATTTTTAGCCAGAAAGTTCTTCTTGATTTAGAGGCATTACAGCCTAAAATTCACAAGAAAGAACATAAAGGCCAGAAAAAAAATGAGATAGGGAAGTTTGGCCTGATCCTGACCCAGTAATTATCACTGGGAATGAGACAAGAGTTTGAGCCAACAAAGAAAGGGTTGGATCCTGCTGTCTTCCTCCCTCCTGTCCAGGGTGGGAACCCTCAGGCTGCTGCAAAGGTGCTGCCCACAGTGATCTGCAGCCTGTGCCAAAGCACAGAAATTCCTTTGGTTCAGGTTAAACAACTGTGACACTGTCTGTTTTTTTAATATCCTGATTTAACTAATTGACAGAGGTCATGGCTGCATTTGAAACTCAGCTATTGATAATAAAGTGTACTCTCAAAACTGGGATGCAGCCCCAAATCTGGGATACAGCTCCACTGCAAGTCCAAGCAGAGAATCCCATTCCAATGGTTTAGTACAACTGCATCCAAGCAGGAACATTTTATCACTCATCATAAAAGGTACTTGCAGAATAGTCCTGGGAATTGAAATATTCATGTTATATTCATGCATTTTAAAAAGTCACTATTTTTGAAAATGACCAACTACTCATGTTTACTGAAAGTAAGTTTTTCTCCTTCTCTCTTCATGGAGCTCTACATTTTTTTATTAAAGCCATGGGTACATCGTTCTTTTCATTGGGTCTGTGGTGTGAGAACCATCCATGCATTCCACGCAGCCTGGTCACTGCCTCCTGCACTTGTGTTCATTCTATGGACCTTTGGGGATTTTCCTTGGAGGTTCCTTGCCTTATCCCTGCCCGCCAGGGTCTCTCCAAGCTCTGTCCTTGCAGATCTCATCCTAGCCCTCCAAGGGATGCACAGGAATGTGGAACCAGCCAGATGCTGCCTGGGTTTGGCTTTTCCAAAGTGATGAGAAAGCCCTGAGCATCAGCAAGGGCACTGAGCCATGAGGCTGTGTCCTATTCAAAGGCTCAGATTTGGAGGCTTTTCTTGGAGCTGCAGAGCAGTTCTGTGGTTGGCACTATCACATATTTATATGTTTTTCCCCTTAGACAGGGTGGAATATGGCATTGCCCTGTAAGAAAGCCAGACAGCCTCTCAGCAGCCTCACCCCCTGTGATGCCTTGGAGTGGCTCCCTAGAACAGAGGCTAGACAAAATAAGAGAATAAAGTGGGGATTTATTAAAGGCCTTCAACAGATCCACCTTGGGCAGTCAGAGCCTCCCAGAGGCTACACCCAAGGTGGATGATGGTCACGAGTTTTTTTAGACAATTACAAGTTTGGTCCATTTGCATATCAGGGGTTAATTCTCCAATTAGAGCTTCAGGTAATGAAATCATTTACCCCCAGTTTGCTTCCCCCCAATTCACCTTCGTTTATACTTTTCAGGGCCTGAGGCACTGAGGTGTCCTTAGGTTCCAGGCCCAGAGGAATTGTTTTGTCTGACCAAAGTATGAAGAAAATAATTAATACTTCGTATGGCGTTTAGAGTTATGGCCTAATGCAGTGCAGGATTTGAAAAATATAAAAGCTGAAGTCTTAAGGCATCACCTGCAGTCCAGTCATTACCCCCCAGTTTCAGTGGCTGCACATGGAAGAGCTCCCTCCTGTCTCTCTCCAGCCCACAGCCCCTGGTGTGTGTTGTTCCCCGTGGCCTCCTGATGCTGTGGGGTTGGGAATGCAGATTTTCATGGAGCAGTGTTCCCTGCTAAGGTCTCTGGGTGCTGGCAGGGATTCCTGCCCTGGGGAGCAGCACCTGAGATCCCTCCGATTCCATCCCCGTGTGTTCTGCCCTGCTCCTGGGACTGTGCTGGATGTGCAGTCCTCTGCACCTGAGGAGGAAGGTGCCGGCTGTCTCCGAGCTGCTTTAAGCCTCGACACAAACTCCACATGGATATCATGAGCTCCAAAGAGCTTTATCAAAAAGCCCCATTTTAATCACGTTCCAGAGCCCTGAGGTTTCAGCAGGTCCTTGGCAACTTGTCAGTAAATGAACAGGGTGTGTGACACTGATGGGGACACAGCAGTGGCTGGGTATCACATCCAAATGCAGTGCTGGGAAATGCCCCATGGGAGCCTCCCATTAATCCAAGAAAAGCCCCAGGTGATCAATGCCCATCCATGGGACTGTAAACCCCCAGTCCTTCCCACAGCAGCCTGGGCGCTGGCAGCTGAACTTCTGCTTTAAAATCACTTTGCATCCTCCTTGTCGAGCACATTTGCATAATCTGTGTCACAACAAAGATTGGAAGTGTGTTGTATCAAAGAAGATTTGAAATTAATTTTTTAAACTGCAGATAAATCATAAACTTATTTTTGCAAACTGTATGAAAACGCATTGCGAACTGTAAAGAAGTCTTCAAAGGAGCAAATACACAACCACAGAAAACATTTTTCTGTCTGTGTAAGTACACTGAAACCCTGTCAATCTGCAGAATACATCAAAAGGCTTTATAAGAAATAAGCAAATTATAAATTCCTCGAGTGCCAATTTTCTTCCACAGATTATGCAAACATTGTGTGCTTCAAGTAAAGTTGCGTTTTATTAAAAATGTAACTCGTGATAAAATAGATGTAACACTTAAATAACAATTTAAAATTTATATTATTCTCACCTTATAAAATAATATTGGAAAAGTGAATTGTGCTAACACAAGACTATTCATTATGCATGAAATCTCTATTTAGTCTGCAAAATGCAGAGCAGACAGATAGTGGCCATTTTCTGGTGCTGTAATTACTGTGTCACCATTTGTGGAGCATTTATGTAAAGCACAATGCTTCTGACTAACCATGGACAAACTCTCTGCATCTTGTTAAAAATCGAATCATTCTTTTCAAATGCTTTATGTTCTCCTGACACTGGAGTGAAGTGTAATCCACCACCACTTACAGTTTATATAATCAAACACAGTCACTTTCTTCCATGTGCACTCTTTTTAAATGGACTTACAGATTATACACCTTAATAATTTAATTTTTTAAAAGCAGAAGACTGTTATAGAACAGAGATCCTTCTTTATTTGTTCTCTTGTGTTACAGAGAAGGCTTGAACACTGCCACAGGTGTGTCTTTACCTAAGGGCTCTTTCTCCTGTTTTGCAGATTCTGGGTTTTGGTGCAGGTACCTTTTCTGTGTGTGCTGTGTTCCCCTGAAAGAGCCTTAATGTTAAGTCTTTGCAGTGATCCTTTTCCACACTGGTCACAGCTGCTGGGTAAATGCCAGCAAGTTTAGAGGGTAAATAGTCAAAAATCCTCCCCTGGCCAGTGTTCAGGTGCTCTGCTCTTTTCACTTCACCCGTGTCACAAATCTCATTGATTCCTGGGATTTGGGATGTGCTCATAAATTCCCCTCTGAGACAGGAAAATTTCCCATGCTAGTGTCCTCTCGGGGAGTCTCTGTGTGCAGGGCCACACCCAGCCCTGGCACTGCCTGTGGGGCTGGGTGGCCATGGCACAGCCACACCTGGGAGAGGCACACCTGGGAATGCCACACCTGGGAGAACCACATCTGGAAGTGCCACACCTGGGAGAGGCACACCTGGGAGAGTCAGATCTCAGAGTGCCACACCTGGGAGAGGCACACCTGGGAGAGCCAAAGCTGGGGAGCCACACATGGGAGAGCCACACCTGGCAGAGCTGTGTGGCCGTGGCAGAGCCACACCTGGCAGAGCCCCGTGTCCATGGCAGACCAGCCCCTCTCTGCCCCCTGCCCTCCCTGCCTGTCCCCCGGGGACTCTGCAGCTGTGTAATCTGTTCTCTGTGTAATCTGTTTTCTGTGTAATCTGTTTTTAATGTGTGATCTGTTTTTTTCTGTGTAATCTGTTTTTTCTGTGTAATCTGTTCTCTGTGTAATCTGTTTTTTCTGTGTAATCTATTCTCTGTGTAATCTGTTCTCTGACTAATCTGGTTTTTCTGTGTGATCTGTTCTCTGTGTAATCTGTTTTTTCTGTGTAATCTGTTCTCTGTGTAATCTGTTCTCTGTG
Organism: Brachypodius melanocephalos; assembly: GCA_013398615.1. Classification (NCBI taxonomy): domain Eukaryota; kingdom Metazoa; phylum Chordata; class Aves; order Passeriformes; family Pycnonotidae; genus Brachypodius; species Brachypodius melanocephalos. The sequence goes on along the minus strand of VZSR01001065.1, from coordinate 4,220,457 downwards.
TAATCTGTTTTTTTGTGTAATCTGTTCTCTGTGTAATCTATTCTCTGTGTAATCTGGTTTTTCTGTGTAATCTGGTTTTTCTGTGTAATCTGTTCTCTATGTAATCTGGTTTTTAGTGTAATCTGTTCTCTGTGTAATCTGTTCTCTGTGTAATCTGGTTTTTGGTGTAATCTGGTTTTTCTGTGTAATCTGTTCTCTGTAATCTCTTTTCTCCCAGGCTCTGTGCACTCAGCTCTCCCACAGGCGTGGCAGGCAGGCTGCATTAACACCGTTCTCCCAGAACGGAGGGCTTTCGTTCTTGGAAAGCGTTAACATGTTAGGAGCTTAAAGAGATTTGTCCTGAAAGGAATTTGGAGAAAATTGCCCAGCATTAATGCCTTAAAATGCCCGTCATCAAAAGCACTGAACTCCCAGGCAGTAGGTGGTAATGTAATAATTGATGCATCCCTGGGAAGCTCAGACCTTCTTCTTGAAAATGCTGCATTAATACTTCTTTTTACATTCTTCATTGGGCTAAGGTGGTGTAAATGTGTTAGTCTGTGCTGAGGAAAATTGGTTGTTACAGGGTGTAGACAAATTTATTTTGATTATTGCCTTATTTGAAGTGAATACTTTTTAGGAAAAGTACATAAACACGATGAAGTTAAATGACTGCTAATTAATAATACCGTGCACCAAGAGAGATGTTTGGCTTATTTTTCAACATATGTGTTAGATTTGGAGGCATCAATAATGTAATTTACCAAAGCAAATGTATGATTTCAAAATGCCTGCCGAGAGTGATGTTTGGCGTCTTTTTAACACCGAGAGTGTTTGGCTGCACCAAGAATGATGTTTGGCTTATTTTAAACGTATTTGTTAGAGTTGGAGGCTTCAAGAATGTAATTTACCAAATCAAAGGTATTATTTCAAAATGGACAACAGGAAACATTTTCCAGAAATCCACATTGTGCCTGTGAATTAACAAAGCCTCTGCATGAGAATTGGTCAGATACTTTTAATTTTATTTAGCTGCTAAAGCAGCTGTCTGTACAGTAAAGCAGCTACATGGTTGCACTCATCTTCTTTTTTGTTTTCTTTTTTTTTTTTTCTCAGTTCAGTCTAATAGCTTGTCAAATAATGTTGGGAGTAAATCTCAGGAAGTGGTGAGATGCATGTGGTTAGGGCTTTCTTGGGGGCTTCACTTGAGATGGTTTCTTGAGGAAGAAAACTAATTGGATGTGCAGGCTGGAAGCAGATGTGTGAGCATGTGTGCATTAATGGCACTGAGGACGGTTCTGCTTTGAATACTGGCTGGAAGGATTGAGGTTTAAGATCAGGGGGTGTGTAAATCTCTGTTTAATGAAATAAATCACCTTTGAGCTGGCTGTAATGAGAGTTTAGAGTAGCTCTGCAGAGTGGCTGGAGGTGCTGAGCACCTATGGCATTTTTTAGGTGTCAGGGTAGTTCTGATTCCATGTGGAACACCCCAAAGCAGTGGCACGAGGCGTTTGTATTCCCTCCAGCTCCCTCCAAGACCCCCTGACCCCTGATCCTTCCAAAACAGCATTCTCCTCCTGCTGTCAACCAGCAAGAACCCCTGGAGATCTCCCACAGTTGTTGTTTCTCACAATGCCCCGTGGAAATTGCTGACAAACACCAATAATTAGGAAAAACCTACGCTGAGTTCTCCTCTTTTTCCAAGGCTCTTCCTTAGATCTTTCCCTTTACTACATCCAGTCTTAAAATTCCAGACTGTTAGTTATGCCAATATGTTAACACAGCTCCACAGGATCTGTCATCTCAGTTAACATCACCTGCCTTTAGTGTTTCCATCTTTTAAATATGTATTAAAAATATCAGACAATTTTTCAATGCAATGGTATATTAGCAAAAAAAAAATTGCTCTAAGTAATGAAGAACATACATTGGTATTGTGTGCTCTATTAAAATAAAATTACCTTCAACTTTAAATAATATTTATTTTAAAATTTAAAGCAGGTCATCTTTGAAGATGAACAGGCATGGCCCCTTGCCAAAAGAACAATCAGATTTTCTGCTGCAGAATATATAGAAAATCATAACAAACTTAATTACCTGTACCACTGCTAAAGGCCCTTCATATCTTAGCACTCTTGAGATTTAGCAGATTGTATCACATCTCCCTGATTAGCAATTATGACTGAGAAATGAAACATTCTGACTTACTGAAATTTAAAAAAAAAAAAGTTTCCGTTTTTAAAAGAAGACAGTCTGTGAACAGCCTCGATTTTAAAGTATAATGGCTTACAAGAAGTGTTTAACTTTCTGTGCATTTTCTCAAACTACCTTAATTGTGCCATGTGAATAAATAGCAGCACAGTTTTCATTTTTTCAGCTCTCATCTCTTCTGGCCTCTCTAGAGGTCAGTACTCAGCCTGAGGATTTGGGGCTGCTTTATCATTAATTATTATTATTATTATTATTATCATTACTTCTTTTTAGTTTGTTCTCACAGAAAACTTAGTACAATGATCTGTTTTCACAAGAGACAGAAAGAATCCATGCAGTATCCAAAATCTCTTGTTTTTATCTGAAATTCCTGGGCACTTCTGTCAGATGACTGTGTCTGAAGATCTCAGCAGTCTCAAAGGTGAATTTCTTTGAGGGCCATGAGAGGACTGCCCAGGTGCTGGACAGGTGACCTTGGGAGGAAGGAGCCAGGACAGCATTTGTGCTGAGTGTCCAGGCATGGGGAGCAGCTGGACATTTCCAAGGGCAAGGCTCTGTGAGTTGTGAACCCAGATTTTGCCTTCTGTTCTTTATTAACATTCCCTTGCTATTGCTTATGGGTAAAAAGTTAAATACTGATTTTCTAGCACTGTCTCAGGAGCTGTCAATGCCCTTGGATTTCGATACTGGCATTTTTTACAGGCAGAAAAGAATTTATTCAATGGATCACCAGAATCCCTGTGCTGCTCACCAGCTCTGGGGGATCACAGAACCAGCTGTCTCTGCCCCTCATTTTCCCAGCCCCCTTTGGGGTCCCTCTGCAAGCTCCTGGTTTCCTGGGCTCTGCTGACAGCATGTGTTGCCTTTTCTGCAGCTGTGCCCAGGCTGGTGCTCCATGGCTTGGCTTTCCTGAGCATTCTTTCCTGGCAGTGCTGCAGCCTGATCACACCCATTGGAGCACCCCAACTCCATTTCAGCCTAATTCTCTACTCATTCTTGGCAAGCTTTCAGTGCCTATCAGACATACCTTTCCAACATCCTCCAGACACCGTCCTTTCTCTCAGCTTGAGAGGTTCCAGTTTCTGCAGCCTGGAATCCACAAGGGAAATCCCTCTCCCAGCTCCTTGGCTCAGCCCCGCTGGCTCCAGCTGCAGCCAGATATGCCAAGGTCAGATGTGGAGCATGGACAGCTGATCAGGGCAGGAGCCCTGAACTCCTCTGGACTCTGCCTTGCTGACAGGGCCAGTCCTCAGGGGCATCCTCTTGGTTTGACAGTGATTTGGGATGAGAGGAGATCTCAGTAGTGTGGAGAGAGCCCACGGTGCTGGTGTGACCATTGGGCAGTGCCTGGGAGTGGCTGGTGGGGAGAGCAAGGGCAGTGCTGCCTGCTTGCCTTCCAGAGGCTCTAAGCCACAGAAAAGCTCCTGCAAATGCTTCTCTCTCTCCTTTACAGTCAGGGCTAATCCTGTGCCTGATTTCAGCTGATTTGGTGGCTCTAGAGCAGATGAAAACAAGCTTTGTTCCTTCTGAGCTTCCTCTTGCAGCATGTCGGGCTTCTGTAGTGTTTCCTTCTGTTGCAGTGAGGATCACAGGGGATTTTCCCCACTGCTCTGCAGAGATACCGTGTGCCAGGGACTGGTTCTCCTGCCACCTACTCTGATCTGAAGTGAGAGAGGTGGTGGACAGGGAGAGGGGGGCTTTTGTTGTTGACTGATAACTCTAAGGCAAGTCCTACAGTGAGTCTGCTGCCCAGGGGGATGTGGTATCTGGCCATGTCACAACAGAACTCAGATTATCCTTGCAAATCACCTCATTTTCTAAGCAGGTGGCATTCTGAGAGCCCCTCACTGAGCTGCAGCTCTGGCCCAGGCTGGCTGTGCTGGTGCCCATGTGCTCACACATGTGTGCCTGCACAGCCCCAGCCATTCTGAGTGTCTGCATCACGTGGGATTCCAGTTAATATCCTCCTTTTCCTTGTCTTCAGCATGTGTTTATCAGCTGAGCTAATGTCTGTTTGCTTTCCCAGCCGCATGTTATAGGCTCAGATTACTCTTGACTTTAAAAATCAACACTTGCCTTATTAAAAGTAATTTTCAAACTATTACTGGAGTGCCAGATGCAATAACTGGAACCATCCTGCCCCTCATTTATTTTCTTCTCTCCTCTCTGAAATACCCAACACCAGTTAAGAAAAAATTGGCAATATTAAGCCTAGGAAAGAAAAAAAAAAACAGCCAAAAAAAAGCAGCATTTACAGATATATCAGCCTCATAGGATGAGCTGCAATATATCAACCCACCTTAAAGAGCTGAAGCCAGAACTCATCCCTGCTTCATTTGCCATCATATCCATAAGTGTCATATTTATTGCTCTGTATTATTTGAAGTTGTATTTTTAATGTTGAGGAAACTATTGTGAAGTGTGTTGCAATACTTAAACATCACTGTGAAAGTGAAAAATGGATTTTTCCATAAAAATATACTCTCCTGTGGAATTATGGCCCTAGTGGATAATGTACTCTCTTTCAGACTGCTTCTTGGATAGTGTGCTAATATTCCACCTGGATGTATTGTCTGCAGGCACTGGACAGAATCCTCCGGGTGTGCAGAAATTAGATAAGGAATAATTCTTTTGTATGGCAGCATCCCTTGGGTAGTCTCCTGTGCAATACAGTAAAATTAATTCAGGTTCTCTCCACTGAGCTTATCTGCTGTCCCAGCATTACAGTGTTCTTCTCCTGCCTTTTACCTGGGCAACAACTATTCTCTTACTTCATTCTGTTCAAGTCCAGTGGGGGTAATTTACAGAGCAGCTCTGATCCTGGAGTCAGCCTGTATCACCCTAAGTGTTTTTGTAGCAGGTGCTGCTGGGTTAAGTTGAAGAGTTAAAAATCAATGTGCCCCAAAGCAGGGTAATCTCTGCCTGCTTTAGTGCAGGGTGTTCATCCTGCCTGTGTCAGGCACATCTGGAGCACTCTCTGAGGAGAGCTCCTGTGCCTGACCTGAGTTGTTTACAGAGCTGCTAACCTGGAATTTAAATACCCTGTTACTCATGAGATGATGTCTTGGTGGATCTTTTAAAATATAAAATACCATTCAGCCTTCTCTTTGATGGATTCGTGCAGTTAAGGCCTGGTTGGAAAGAGTAGAATCTCCGGTGCTTCCTTTGAGCTGAAAAGTTCATTGTCCAAGTGCTGGAAGTTTGATTCACCTTTCCCCTGTTTGCAGAAAATAACTTCAGGCCCTTGCTGGCGTGGTGATACCAGAGAAGCCTTTAGTATTACAGTGTCTCCTGCTCTAAAAGGGTTGGAAAGCCAGAGCACAAATCACTCCTGTGGGTTTCTACCCTTATTCCCCTATGGATACTTTCTGCCCTCAGCCAGAGTTTGTGACAGCCTTTGATATAATCACAGTTAGACCTGGAGCTATGGCCTGGTGTGGTTTTCCATCAGAGACATCACCATGGATGACTGTTCATGGTGAATCTCTGTTTCCTGATGCTTCTCCCAGGTAGAACATGGGACACTGGGCCATTTCCACATGTATTTCCTACAGAGACATTCCAGTCTCTCTTTCCAGTGCATATTCACTGGCATAATCACATATAATCCTCAAGCTGAGGGACTGTGTAGCCACATAGTGAACAGTGGGGCAGCTCCTCTTCTGCTTTGTTGTTCTCTTTTAACAAATGCAGCTGCAGAACATCTGTGTCATGGGCTTTCACATCTGTAGCCGAGTCTCAGGTTGATTTTTGGGATCTCACATTCTGCCCTTGGTCACTAAAATCTCCTTAACCATCCCTTTTTCGATTCTTTGCAATATCTCTCTTATTTGGGGTGTTCAGCTGGGTGATGTTTTTCCCTTGGTGCTGCCACAGGTCCTCAAGTGACACCAGACTGGAAGTTTGCGCAGAGCCATGGGCACCTCCCATGGGTCCTGTGTGTTCAACTCACACTGCAGAGTACAGTCCTGCTTCTTTGGAAATGTGCAGCGATGAGGAAATACAACATTTAGAGCTTTGTGGAGCAGAGAACACTTAGGTCCCTTGAATAGGAATAGGAAAAACCACTGGAAATGTGGGGCCTGGGGAAGGGTTCACACAGAGCACTCATTTTGGTAATGTCTAAATGAGTTGTTACAGCTTTTCCTGCATTGATGTTTTCTAGCTGTAGTTTTCCTGAATTTTGAGATGAAAGAACATTTTGAACAGAGTGGGTTTGAGCAGGGTGGGTTTTAAGGCAAAAAGCTCACAAAGTGCTTGTGGCCAGTGCTGCCATTTCATCAGCTGAGTGTCACTCAGTGTCACTGAGCCCCAGCCACTCTGCTCTCCATCTCCTGGGGCAGATCCTTTCACCCCATGGAGATGAAATGGATCCTTTCATCCCAGTGGATTTCCATGGAGATGCACCTTGCTCGTGCAGGGCTTCCCATTTGATCTGACACTTCTGGTGGAAGCTGAAGATGAGGTGAGTGCTGCAGAGGGCCATACACACCTTGTGGAGCTGACAGTAAACGATGACAGCCTCTCTTCTCAGCACCTCAGACCAGCAGATATTGTTAATCTTTTCTCCTTCATGTCTGAAGGCTACTTTGATTCATGTGTGCTCCAGACACTTGGTGTAAAACAGCAGAGGAGCGTGTCACAGCCTGATCTCCTCCTGACTGCTCAAAGCTCAAGAAGAAGGAGCATTTTGGCAGCCCAGCTCTCAGAGGATGCAGTGAGAGGGTGCCAGTGGCCTCGTGGCTGTGCTCCACAGAAGGTTTGGTGTGCCGGGGAGAGCTCTGGAACTCTCACAGAAGGTGGGAGCGAGCTGAAGAGTGCTTGCCTGCCCCAGTGAATCTGCACTTGTGAACTGGATGGCCACAGGTCCTCTTCTCATATTTGTGGCATTTCCCTCCAAACAAACACAGTTTTGTGGTACTTGGATAGTGATCTCTAGCCCACCTATTTATGTGGTATCAATTACAGCTCTATTGGAGCTCCTTAGTCTTTCATCCTTTTTTCCCTCATTATGCCCCCAAGACTTGTTTTCTTAATTTTACAGCTGGAGAACTAGCATAGGGAGCCAATGGGAAACAGGCCAGTCATTCCACATGAGTTATGTTTTGCATTGGTTTTAAGTGAGACTCTTTAAAATATAATTAAAAGCTTTATTGTCCCTTGATTAATATGCTGCTCTGTTTCTAGTATAATGCCACATTATCCATAGTGCTCCTCAGCTATTTTGCAAATGTTTCTATGCTGTGTTTATTTTGGCAACTGCTGCCAGATGTTGACTCTATGAAATCTTTCCAGCTTTTAAAAAGCTGCATTGCTTTTCTGTCTAGAAGATGCATCCATGCCAAGGTATTGTGACATAAGGAATTGCACTTTTACCTGGGAGACCGTGGTGGGGCAGGCTGAAGGGATGGAGGGCAGGAAGGGGGTCAGAGCAGGGTTTAGATTTGTGCTGCCATCTCCCAGTGATGCCTTAAGTTTCATGTATTTCAGGTTCTGTGGTGCCCAGGGGTGCAGTTCTGATCTCACAGTCAGGGTCACTCAGCTCTGCACACAGCACGGACACAAAACAAATCCTTTTCCTGCTGCACGCCAAGGACAGCTTTCAGCCCAAAAGCACAACCAAGGGTGGCTGAAGGGAGGAACAAAAAGGATGAAACCTCACAACCTGAAGCTGTAATTGGACAATTAAACCCCAATATGCAAATGGACTAAAACTTACAAAAGTGTGAGACCTCATGACTGTTTGGCCATTTTGTGACCATTTTGGGTCCACCTTGGGTGTAGCCCTGGCCAGGCTCCTGTCCTGCCCAAGGTATATACTAAAGGCCTTTCAATAAATATCTCCTTTATTCTCTAGCTCTGTCCAGTCTCTGTTTCAGGTCAGCCTTCCCAAGGCAGCACCAGGCCTGGCAGCAGAGGCAGGCTCTCCTGATCCCTGGCTGCCACCCCTTGTGCTGCTGGTCACTGAAGGGTTTTTCTGAGGGGAGGGCACAGGAGGGAAGGGGATGAAGGGAGCAGAATGACCAGCTGCACCCCCTTCAGAGTCTGATAGGTGATGGATGACCAGCTGCACCCACTTCAGACTCTGCTGGCTGATGAGGACTAAAGCAAACTGGGAAGGTGACACGGGGATTTGAGTGTGTGTTTTAGTCCTGGGGAGCTCCAGAAAGAGAGGAGCCGCTGTGGAAATAGCCTGGGGTGTGAGCCAGGCTGCTGTGGCCACCTCTGCATGGCTTTCCTGGAGTTGGAAAGGAAGGCTTTAGAATTCCAGAGAATTCTAAAGGCAGGCTGTAGAATTCCAGAGAAGCAGCAGGGCTGTGCAGTGTTTGCAGTGCTATGTGAAGCCATGTGCACTGCTTTGAATTCTACACAATAAACCTCCATGGAAATACATGGCTTGGGCCAAGTTTTTGAGTGATGTTCATTGGCAGCTCTCACACAGCCAGATACAAATCTGGGCCAGACCCTGGAGTTCAAGGTATGTATCAGATGTATGACTCCATGCTTCTGAAGCTTTTGGGGAAACAACTGGTTTGTGTTGCATTCTGTGGCTTACATAATCTTGTTTAGTGTTCTGTGTGCCAGCTGCACGTCAGAGGCTGGAGCCTCGTTTGTTCTGGGTGAAGGATAGTTTCCCCTGGAAAAGGGAAGGGAAAAACAAGCAGTGACTTCACTTCTGTAGGTTTGTGGGGTTTTTTTTCTTTCTCCCTTGGCCTTTTGCTCTGAGCTTCAAGACAGAGAATCTATCACTTTCTGTTCAGATCTGAGCATAGAAAAAGCATCTGGAAAATCTGAAATATGGGGCTACTGCAAATATTGATGCCCTTCACAGGCTCCATCATATTTTAAATAACCTGCCTGCAGCTGATGGGAAATCTGAGGTTGCCAGGCAAAACAAATGGGACAGAACCAGCAGTCCCTTCCATGGTGTGGCTGTCACTCTTGGAGTTCCAAGGCATGAAGTGTGTCCCAGCAATCCTGTGGCTCTCTGACACTACATCAAGCACTTCACTCCTTGCAGTGCTTCTCCCTTCCCACTGCTTTAGCTCACAGAACTTGGAGTAAGTGCAGAAGTCATCTGCTGCAGTGTGTTCATCTGGAACAGGCCTTTGCACTGCGTGTAATATTAGAAAGTATAATTTGATTGTTGCCAATTAGCAGGCCAGCCATGCCTCCCTGGAGTTGCAGGGATTTGCAGTCTTTGCTCTGCATCATCATTTGAGACCTTTCTGTGGCTGCCAGGCCGTGCCATGGAGTTCCAGACAGCCCATCCAGGCGCTGCAGAGCACTTTCATGTTAAGGTATCATTGTGCTGCTGAAATCAGGGATGTAAAATAAACCATCTAAGGTTTTTCAGGCCGTAATTCAGTGAGCAAATACCATAACTCTCATTTTATTGGAGCTGGGGGCTGATTGACAGACATCCTTCAACGTGCCTGAAGGGACTGGAAACCATCTCAGCAGAAATGCAGATTCCACAGACTATGGTAGTCCAGGCTTAAGGATGCATTTGAATCCTTACCTACCCTGTAGGTAATTGCAAATGATGAAATCCAGATGAGTTCGGGCTTTAGGCCCCTCCCTGTCCCCTTTGAGTTTTATATTGCCAAATTACTCTTTTTCTTCTCTAAGTCAAGCTAGCATTAATAAACAGCAGTTTGTTCCTTTCCTGCAGTGGTTTATAAAACAACCACAGTACAAAACCAACCTAAAATAATCTTATCTTTGGCCACCTGAATTGTAAGCAGTGTTACATTATTTAAGGGTCCTTTAAAGATTAGCCTAAACAATTCCCATTTCCTCTATATACAACCTCCAGTTCTATTATTACCAGTCACTGTTTTGTTGTTGTTTAGGAGGAAGTCTTTAAAAATACAACATGTTTAAACAGGTTGTGGTCAAAAGTTTTGGCATTGACACGAGCACCATGTGTGACACTGCCTGTACTCAGTGAGCTTTTGGAGCTGAGCCCTGCCCTGCTCAGACACCAGGGCAATGCTTTCCCCTCACTGCTGCTGTTGAGAGGAGATTCTGTGTCTGCAAATCTGTCTTGGTTTGGAAAGGCAGGTGTCTGCCAGGGAAAACCGGAGCTTCCCTTGGAATGGAGAATGTAAACCTCCTCCCTCCAAATTATTATAATTTTGAAATAAAGGCTTTCAGGCAAAGATATGGGAATAAGAATAACAGTTCTTTACTAGGAATATTAAAAAATACAAATGTAGTAGTACAAAAAACAAGCAAACAAAATTTCTAGAAATCCTGACAGTCAGAATATAGCCTGACACACTGTTGGTCAGGGTGTTGGGAGCAGTCCAAATAAATCCTCCTGGAGTCACAGATGTGGTTCTGTTGGAGCAGACATGATCCTGTAGCAGGTTGTAGTTTTCCTCTGAAGATCCAGTAGTGGTGAGATGGATCTGATCTTCCTCTGGGAATCCAAACAGGCTGTGCT
>VZSR01001065.1:4196326-4209715 GCA_013398615.1 Brachypodius melanocephalos | reverse complement strand
ACAGCTGGGCCATTAACAGAACACACCCACCCCCTCCCCTTGGAGTTGTGAGGAATGGGTCATAAAAAGGATAAAGAAAACACCTCCCTAACTGGTTTCAACAGATTGCTTTTGGTTGCATCTTGCATTGTAACCCAAGACAGAATACCAGAGGAGTTGTCTTCAGATAATTCACAATCCCTGAGTCTGTGTGTGCACGGGTACCCTGCACCTTCCTCCCATCCTCTCTGGCCACACTGAATCAGCCCCTGGCACTGGGTCCTGCTCGTTGAGTATCAACAACTGAGAGAGAGACAGGGAACACTAGCTGGTGATCAGAATCTGAATTTACTCTGAGCTACAAATGCTTATATACCATTCTAGGAAGGCTAGTAGTTTTTTACTACAATGATTAGGTTAAATATCACATAAATAAACTTACCCATTTTGCAACATCTCTTGCTTGCAGAAGTTGATTTAGTCTTCTTTCCTGTCACCAGTCTTGATCCAATCTTCATGTAATCTTCAAAGCTCTGTTTGTTCTTGCCAAAGCATCTTGGTTATCAAACTGACTATGCTAATTAAATTCACAGTACTCTGTCCTGTGTCCCATATTTCCTATAGCTGAGGGTTCTTTATCCTGGGCAGAATTTCTGTGTGCAGGCCTCTCTAGAATAATGATTTACTCGGGGGGGGTTGGAACCTTTAAAGGTTCCTTCCAAGCTAAACTAGTCTGTGATTCCATGACTTTGGGAGGGAGTGTGTAGAGGAAGCTGGGGTGATTTGTAACACCTGGGTGGCAAGAATTTGTGCATTTCCCCTGCTTTGACTCTGTAGCTGTTTTTCTTGCAGAGCTCCTGAGACCTGCAGAGAGGAAAAAGGATGCCCAGCCATTTTTTCAGTGTGCTACTAGTTTGCATACGCTGCACATTTTCTTCAAAATTAAGTGCATTCATTTGCAATGTTTCTCTTCCTTAATTAGGTTTACCGATTGCCAGAGTGGAGAAATGTGGTCTTTGGTTTTGAGGATAGTTTATGAAAACAGCCTGTGCAATACATCTCTTAGCATGGGGGCTGGTTCATAGCATTGCTTCCAGGACTCAGCTGCTCTAAAGGAACAGGGCTAAGCTGTAATAAATACTATTTCTTCTAGCTTTGGATAAGTTCTGGCATCTGAAGGAAGGTTCTTACTTTCCTATTACGATAATTAGTTGATACCAGAGAGGTGCAGAGATAATGTGAGAGTGTTGTATAAGCCTGTCTGTTGTTGCAGATCGTTTTGCACTCAAACCAACTCTGTGGAGCCAGTTCCTAAACATCCACCTATTTTAGCCATCAGTAAAAGCTCTCTGTGAGGATTCAGTTTAAGAAATAATGATTTATTTAATCAGAAATGAGTAAACATTATTGTGTTGGGAAGATACTGTACCAACATAGCTAGTAGCTTCTTAAAGGTACTTTTACTGGTTACTATTTGGGCACTTCACCAGGTTTTTTTTAAGCTTCTGTGGATGTGTTAAGAGTTCTTAGCTTCCTTCTAAAGTACATTTGTCCTCTTGCTTGGTTTACAGTGCAGGGTTTTTTTCCTGGGCACTCTCTCAGCTCTGGAGTGGAAGTGACTCTGATGGATGCTGTAGCCAAGGCTTGAGCACAGCTAATCAGGGCCTGTCTCCTTCTCTCTGGCTGCTCTTGCCCTCCCTGCAGGCAGTCCCAGGCACTGGGAGCAGGCAGGGGTTGCTGATGTGCCCCAGGCTCCTTTCTGGCCAAACCAGACAGCTCTACTGGGTCAGAAGAAACAGCTGAAAGTCAGAGAGCCCAAAGGAAAAAAGACTGAACTCAAAGCACAAATCAGGAGTGGAATCCAACACTTGATTTTTTCTTGCTCTTTAGAATTCTTAAATGCAGAGGCTCCAGGACCCCCTTTAGGATGGGGTGGTTTTAGTAGCAGCCTGGTTAGAAGCTGTGATGATTTTCATTGCCATTGGGGTGTAATAATTGTCACAATAACAGTACAGATGAGAAGCCCCAGGGACATCCTGTGTACTCTAAGCCAGAGTGTCCAAAATGTGATGCCTGGCCCTCAGTCCCCTTGGCACCAGCCCAGGGAGAGCTGGCTGCAGTTTAAGTGCTGAATTTGCCCTTTCAGAAGTGTGAGGGGAACAAGGAACTTCCCTGGTGTCTGTGACCCTGCAGGTGCAAGCAGGCCTGTGGTTTCCACTCTGGAGGAGGAGGTCTGGGGACCTGGAAATAAAAGGATTCTGGATCTCCAGCCAGGTTCTCTGTTCACCCTTTTGGACTAAACTATTCCAGTAGCCAAGCAAAAGAGCCAAACAAACAAAAAACCTCAAATAAACAAAAACAAACAAACCAAAAAAAAAAAACCAACACCAACACAAAAAAACCCAAAACCTTTGTAGTGGTCAAGAAGCTAAAGGGTGTTGGCTCAGAGTGCTGCTGAGTAGCCAGATGGGTTGACCTTTCAGTGGCAGAATCCTTTCCCGTCCTATGAATGAAGAATAAAGAGTTGCACTTGGTTTTTATGATGCATCTTCTTCTAATTAGGGACATTGAATGTTTCTGGTTGCATCCTTATGCCAATTGAAAAGAACCTAGCAAAGGCATTTTGAATAGGGTTGGGTACCCGTGTCTGTAGTGCTGGGAGAGGTGCTGTGGGAGCCCTGGCAGTGCTCTGCTGTCACCAACTGGGGCTGTGCCTGGGGTTTGGCTGGGAAGGGGAGCAGGAGGTGTTGGTTGAGCTTGCTGGATGTGAGCTAGAACTTCTTCTATTTGCAGGTGGCTATCTGTGCCCCACTTGAGGGGCAATATGTGCAATTTACTCCTCACTGCAGAGGAGAAATCACCCGAGGAGATGTCTCCTGCCCTTTGGCTGTGGGGCAGTGCAGAGCAGAGTGTACCCTCCAAGTGGGGAACAGGGATCCTATTGACTTCATTTGCTGGGAGAAGAGTGAAATCCATCCTTAACTTGGCTATGTTCCAAACAAAGCCAGATAAACAAACTGCTTTTATTTTTACAAGATGTGCCCAGAGGAGAGAGGAAAAGCTCTGCTATGTAGGAATGATTTTGAGGCCAGCACAGGTTACTGTTGGAAGGAGATTATTCCAGTGCATTGACCAGAGGCAAAGCCACGTCTCATTCCACCTGTGCTGAAATTCTGAGTGTTGGACAGGGGTTTGACAGAAATGGGTTTGTTATACCTTCATGGTGACAATGATACTTCCCTTGTTTAGCCTTTTGTACCAAAGAAATTCAATTATTGCCTAAGAAAGCATTTGGTTTTATTATCTTAGCTCTACTAGTTGAAATTACATATTATGATGTGTCTTAGTCCGAGTTCTGTTTGCAAGGCATTAAGTTGCTTCCTGTAATTTAACTCTTTAAATACATCCATGTAGCCAGCAGATGTTACCAGGCAAATTCAGTATCAGGGCTGTTCCAACAAGGATAATTGGTGTGTGTTTTTAACTGATAGGAAAGAGAATTGCTGTAGTGCTGCTTGTGGAGTCAGGCTTTCCTCAGGGTGGGTTTCACTCTGCAAACCCTGCCAGGGAGAAGCCCCTGTGTGAGTGTGACCCAGCTCCAGGGGAGGGCTGGGGGAGGTCTGTGGATCTCATAATTGAGGATCACAGAATGAACTGGGCTGGAAAAGACCTTTTGAGATCATCTAGTCCAACCCATGACCTAACACCTCCTCATCAACCAAACCATGGCACTGAGTGCCACATCCAGGTTTCTTTAAATACCTCTAGGGATGGTGACTCCACCTCTCCCTGGGCAAACAATTCCAGTGCCCAAGCACTCTTTCAGTGTAGAATTTTTTTCCTAACACCTAACATTTCTAACATCTAACCTGAACTTCCCTTGGTGCAGCTTAAAGTTGTGTCCTCTCATTCTGTCAGTTGTTACTGTGAGAAGAGACTGACCCCCACATGATACCACCTCCTTTCAGGGGCTTGTAGAGAGGGATAAGGTCACCCCTGAGCCTCCTTTTCTCCAGGATGTGACCTTGAAAATTGCCAACAAGTGCAGAATGCTGCAGTGGTGCCTGGCCCATCCTGTGGGTGCACAGGGACAAACTCCCAGCAGGGTGAGCCCACCCAGCCGTGCTGGAGCTGCCCTGGTACCAGACACAGACACCTCTGATGAACACCTCTGTCATTGCCAAGCAGTCTGTGCATTCCAGCTCTGGGTCAGGCCATCCTGTGCCCTGGGATCCTGCAAGGCTGATTTATGACAGACTGCCACCCCAGGCCAGCTGGGTGTTACCAGCACAGAGGTGGGGATGGAGCAGCTTTGAGAAATAGCATCTCTCTTTCACAGCCTGCTGTATGAATGGTGGGAAAAGCCTCTCAGTTTTGTCACAATCCGTGTCTTTTCTAATAACTTAAAGGGTTGAATTACTTACATGTGGGGCTAAAATAGCTGTAAGTGCATTTTTATTGCCTGGCTCTGGAGCTGCCATTTACAGGTTTAACAGCCCTAATGCTTTTAAATAAAAGGAGAAGGAGTGTATGTGGTAGAGTGTTCAAAAATGATATATGCCTTGTTATTTGGACACAAGTACAGCAGTAAAAGTCCTGTTCTGTTTTCTACAGAATATTTTTTTCTTTTGCAGACCCTGGTTTTAGATATCCTACTATGGGCCAGTAAACATGGAGAGGCTTTGAATGTGTTAAAAATGCTGTTATATAAATCTTACAGTTAAGAAAATTAATCTGTTCATGTACAACCATCTACTGAAAATACATCAATTTTGTGGACTATTTTAACACCCAGAGTTAGTTTTCCACTTTTTGTGAAATTAATATCATTTTTGCTTTCTGCTCCTGCCCTCTTGTTTTGGTGTTTTGAAGAAACTAAAGTCAGGGAAATAGTGCACTGGAGGAGCAGAAAGCACCAGGATGTTCTCTGCATGTGGAAAAACAGAAGAGGTGCTAAAATAGCAGCACGTGACTTTTTTTTTTTTTTTTAATTGCTCAAAAAAAGAAAGATTGACATTCACAGACTGCTCAGCTTCCTCTATATTCCTAAATGCCGGCGTACTTCAGCAGAGATAAGGGTGATAATCTCCCTTCCGTAGATCAGGAGAGTGAAGCACAGTGGCTTTCTGTTCTCACAAACTTGATAGTGCAGAAATCCCAGGTCCCTGCATCTGCATCCTTCATTACTGAGCTTCCTCCTGCAGGTTTTTGGGTGCCCTCTAAGGGCACAGGGCTGTGGCAAGAGGCTCTGGCCTTTCTGACTCCAGCATGCAGTGGCTGCTGCAGAGTGCAGTTACTCACACAGACTAGCAGCCTGAGCTTTCAGCAAGTGCTGTTGGTTTTATTTTTTTAATATAATTAAAGACATTCCCTGGTCTTTCCTGCAAGTACCTCCTTAAAACTTAATATTCTTCTTTTTAGATGCAGAGTGTGTTTCCTACCTCTGACAGGTTGGCAGATGCATTGCTTTTAGGCTTTAACTGAGCCCCATAAAATCAGTGGATAAGCAAAACACTGGGAGTCAAAACCAAAAACTTTCTATATCAGATGTTCCATGATGCCTCAGGAGTGGTGTCATGTGCACTTACCTTCTGTCAAGTTGCACCTGGTCTAGATTCTCCCACGTTCAGGATGCCATTACTTTTCCATAGAGAGTTTTTTAAAAATCTCATCAAAAAAAGGCTTTCAGTAAATTCAGCATCTTACACAAAATGATTATTTTTGGTGGGAGGTGTGGATGGCATCCTGAATCTACAGTGATGAGCTTTCAAGAAGTATAATCTATTTGCCTGTTCATCCAAGTGTGCCGTGTTTAATCACTGAAAATACTTTTATAGGTCCCTGATTCAGTGTTGTGACTTGAGGGTTTTTTGCACTTTTCTTAAATAGGAAAGAGTATCTTAAAACTGTAAAATCAGCACTGCACATACAGTGACCAGAGCTGAGCCTAGAACTACACTACTCTCTGTCAGGAAGGAGGGTTATAGCAGCAACAAGCTTTTTTCTCTTGTATCTCCCTTCGCAAGAAGTCATCTGTACTGAGCTGATGTGCTAATCATTCTTCTCTATAGTGTAATTCCAGAGTATTCTAGCCTTTCCCATTTCCTCCAGCAAAACCTTAATCATGATGTATTTTGCTTTTCTGTTAGCCATTAGATGTATAATTGTTCTTCCTTAAGCCATATTAAATTATCCAGCTGATTACCTGCTGCAGCAGATTGTCTGGATCATCTTGCACTTTACCCACCATGAGCAGCCCCTTCTCTGCAGCCCTAAAAAGGGAAGCCTGTGCAGATTCTTCCAAACAAGTATCTTGCAACATTTTCAGATTACCAGTCATTTATTCAAACTCTGTATTTTTTAATGACTCCACTTTTTTTATCCTCACTCTCAAAGTCATATTTTCTTAATGACTGCACAGTTAAACCCCTAGAATTTACTTTCACACTGCATAACTCACCGAGGATGCTCTGCCAGGGAGGTGTTAGGTTGGGCAGAGAGGGAGCTCTTTGAGACTGCAGTGCAATGGTGACCATCTTGTGACCTTTTCTGGTGCCTGCTCTGCTCTCTTGCCTGATGTTCCTGACCCACCAGCTGAGAAACTGCATCAAGGACAGTTCACACAACCAAGAAAGAGAATTTTTCAAGTTTATTGAGCCCCAGGGCATATTACATTTGACACTGTTTTCCATGAGCTTTTGCTGTGTGATAGGAAGAGAGCCTTTGATAGTGAATTTGTATAATATTCCTTATAAAGAAGCAGAGGTTCCTAGAAAACTTTTAGGGAATCTCATATAATCCCCTTGCAATTCAGACTTTTCCTCAGACTCCTGAGCATTTGGCCAAGGGGGTAGGAGCAGCACAGAGTTTCTCAGGTGGTGAGCCAGGTCCAACATCACCTGTTTGCATCTTCCAGTGCTATGGTGGGCTGAATTGAGAGATCAGATCTCTGCCTTGAGTGAGGGAGGGTAAAACAATCCACGAGGGGCAGAGCCCACATGGTGAATGTTTTATTTATATCCTACCTGTGCTGAGCTGAGCAGAACAGATAGGGATTCTTTTTTGCCTTACACTCCCAAATCTTACTGTGGCTGTTCCTGGGCAGAGAGGCAGTGCAGAGATGATGAACTGGGCCAAATTCATGGCTGGTGAAAGTGGTGCTGCCTGTGCAGCTGAGTTGTATCAGATTGTGTAGCTGGGAAT
Organism: Brachypodius melanocephalos; assembly: GCA_013398615.1. Taxonomy (NCBI): domain Eukaryota; kingdom Metazoa; phylum Chordata; class Aves; order Passeriformes; family Pycnonotidae; genus Brachypodius; species Brachypodius melanocephalos. The sequence goes on along the minus strand of VZSR01001065.1, from coordinate 4,202,533 downwards.
TTTAGTTTGCTTCAGTAATTTTTACAGTCTTCTGAAAAAACATTGCTCAGGATCCTTCCCCAAGCCTGTTATTTTCACTTTCTCTTCCTCCCTTGCACTAAGCAGTGTTTTAAAACCCTTCCTCCCTCTTCAGGATGTGCTCTGTGGGTGAGCCCCCCAAGCCAAGCTGTGTCACAGCTGGCTCAGCCTGTCCTGTGAGGAGTGTGTGGAGCTACCATGGTTAGCCACAGCTGGGTTGGAACACCCATGTAAACTCCAGGGTTTTGGTACAGCTGATGGGGGCTTCAGTATTTATTCCTCTCAGCCTTGCCATACCAGCCAGACACCAGAGGTTCCAGCAGCATTCAGCTCTTGACCCAGAAGGATGCCCTGTATATCCCTGTGCCTGGAATGCTGCTCCTTGTCCCCACACCTTCCAGGGCTCTCACTGCTTTCAGGTTCCCACTTGACTTTCTCTGAAACCTTCCTCCCCCTGGAAAAGCCCACTGTGCTCTGACTGACCTGTGTGCCAGGTTCTTGCCTTGGGACATTCAGGTGCTCCAGACTGCCTGAGCAAATGTCACATGGGGCTTGTTCATTGCCTTTTTGTAAACTTTGTCTGGCTTCATGTGGAGGAGAAACATGCAGTTTGAATTCTTTATTCTTCTGAAACATTCTTTGATTTTGTGTGTGTGTGGTGTTGCAGTTCTGAGGGTAAAGCTAAGGAAACAGATGCTTGTGCTGCAATCCTGTGATAGGCACCTGGGTTAGCTACAGGCTGCAGCCTGTTCTAGCCCCAGAATTTCAGTCTGTGCAAGCGACAGTTTGGGTTGTAACACCCTGGAGAAGCAGGATTTAACCTGGAAGTGAAGCACTGCTCTTCTCCGGTGTAGGTGATGTAGACCAACTGTGACTGAAGAACAGCAGACTTGGTTTTCTCTTATGGGGGAAGTGTCAAAGCTGCTTCGCTTTCCATACCTGGTCTTGCTTGCGGTTTTAGTTAATTTTGTGTTCTGTAGTGGTATATTTGCAGTCAGGAATACATTAGAAAATGCTTGTTTGCCTGTGTGAGGTGTTTTGAAAGTTCATTAGACAACAGAGATTGGTAGGCAGTCCATGGTGCTATAAAAATAGAATCACAAAAGCTATTACAAGGATATAATGTGCAAAGAAATTTCTTGCCTTCAGTTATTAATAGAAAGGTGTAGGTTTATGCCTTTGTGCTTTTGCAAGCCACAGACACTTCCCTCAGCCTGAGGTATGGTTTCAACCAGAGCATGTTTTCATCCACTCATCCACAGCTGAAAAACACTTTAGGAAGGAAAAAGGAGAGAGGGGGAGAAAAAACCCTTGTGCTCGTGTTAAGTCATTGAGGGCTAAAGCAAACCCAGTGTTTCCTTTCCTGCAGTCAAACGGGGTTCTGCACAGGGCAGAAGAATATTTTCTGAGCAGCAGCTGCAGGGATGTGCTGGGAAGCCCTGCTGGGATCAGAACTCACCACCAATCCTCATCCCTGGCTGGCCAATTTTAATTTCCCAGGTTTCAGGCACCAGGAGCATCGAGTATGACTTGCTCAAGTTTCACAGAAATCCTTCTTGCAGAAGCTGCCCCGAAGTAACAGGAAAACAATACTCCAGCCTGACAGATTGAGCTCCTCTCCTGGGTGCAGGATGGGCACTGCCAACCCTCTGGCAAAGTCCAGCAGTGCCAGTCCTGCCCAGGGATATCCGTGCTCCAGGATTCCCAATTCCTTGGTGTGTCTGTGCCGTGTGTGCTTTCTGAAGGGGAATTCCTCAGCTGCCCTGGCTGTCAGGCTGTGCTGGGGAGGGCAGGATTTGGTGCTGCCCGTGGGAAGTGCCTTCCAGAGCATCCTCCCAGGTTTGCTGGTTCTGCCTGCTTGGAGATGACACACTCCAGAAACTGTTCTGGATCCTTCATGGACCATGCAATGCTTCCCCTATTGAGTAAAACAACTTTGGTGTATTTGTTTGTGTTAGAAAACATAAATGGCACTGGTGGGATGGCTTCCCATGGAAACCTGTGCTTGTTGGATGGTGAGCCTGTCTGTGACCCCACCAAGCAACTTCTGTCAGAGGAGAGGCAGCTGGAGAGCACAGGCAGAGCTACCCCCATGGGCAAGGGTTTCTGCATGTGGGGAACAGTGAAATCCCTTAATGCACACCACAGGGGTTATTTATGGATTCACTGCTCGTGGTGGATGTGCTCACAGGGGAGGAAGGAAAGGTTGTGTTCAGTGTTGAGAACATTCTATTTATAATTTTAGTTCCTTGCTGAGGTTTCTGTGCCCAACACAAGAACCATGAATGTCAATTCCTCTGCACGAGACACAGTTTCCCCTCTCTTTGACTGGTGTATTAAGTCAAATTTGTGCCTATTCCTGTAGTATTAAATTCAACTCTTTTCAACAGGAAAATTCATCCATATTCTAAAAATATTTAAGTAGTTTTATTCTGTTATTTTAATAGATAAGACTGCTTCTCAATAGCAAGAATTCAAGTAGCAACCCAGCTTAGACTAAGTTGCCCTCATAAATTATATCTTCCTAGGAGGAAGAGAAAATCAGAAGTAATGTAAGAGCTTTATCTAGGAAAAAGGCTAATAATGTCACTAACCTCATGATTTCAACTATGGAAATTGTCTTGCAATGTGAAATTTATTATGTTTAACATTCATGATACTGTTGGACCATTTAATGAGAAACAACATAATTGATTTTCCATAATGAGCCATCAACCAAAAATATTGAGAGGAAAACAGTCTGTTGGCCATCTAAAGAATTTTTTTGAAACACAGTTTGGATGCTATCGAAATAAGGAACTTAACCTCAGAAAGATTTTTTTTTAAATTTAGAAAATTAGCTGGTATTGCAATTAAATTTGGAAATGAAGAGTGGATGAGTTAATATAGAGCAGCTCTCTGAATTTCAAGCTTACATTAGAAGCTCAAATATTTACCACCCCACCCTATAATAAGTGTTATTTGAATTAAAATCCCATTTTGGTGTTTCTTGGTTGGGTTCACTGATAGTATCAGTGTACTGGTGTTCAGCCCCTGTGTGTTTATGGATGCAATGTACAGGTGAGGGATCACTGTCCAGGTGATGCTTTTTTCAGGCTTACCTAGAAACAGAGGCCAGACAAAATTAAAAGGATAAAAGTGGATATATTTAATAAAGGGCCTTCAGGTACCTTTCAGGCAGATGAAGCTCCCCAAGGGGCTACACCCAAAAATGGACGATGGTCACGAGTTTTTCAGACAATTATATGTTTGGTCTATTTGCATGTCATGGGTTAATTCTCCAATTACAGCTTCAAGTAATGAAGTCACAGACCCCCAATTTGCTCCCCTCAATTCACTTTTGTTTATACTTTTCAGGGCCTGAGACAATGAGGTGTCCTTGATTCCCAGGCCTGGAGAGGAATTGCTGTGTCTGAATAAAACAGAACAGCAGCTGACAGGCAATGGAGCTTTAGAGTTACACCCCAAAGCAGTGAAGAATTTGGAAAATACAAAACCTAAAATCCTAAGGCATCACAGGTGGTGGATCACCATCCAAAGGGCTCAGCCCCTCATCTGAGGGTCACCTCTCCCAGTTCCAGTGTGTGCCCTGAGCCCCACGCTGGGGACACCCAAAACCTCCCCTGTGCACCTGGGAACAGGGTCATGCTCAGCTGCTCCTGGGGGGAACCTGAGGAAAGGAGGCTCTCAGGAAAAGCAACTTCTTGGGTATGCTCTGTGCTGTTTGTCACTCTGGACAAAGATAGGATCAGGCACTCAGATGCCCCATACCAATTTCTGCTTTAAAGCATCTTCCAGAGCTGCTGGCACTAACACTGCTGCACGTCCAGGGCTTCTCATGTCCAGATTCCCATCTCTACACCTGAATTTGGGTGTTTATTCCTAAACCCGCTGTAAATCTGCAGAACTTCCTGGAAAGATTCAGTAGCCAAACTGTGGAAAGAGCACGAGGCTGGAGAGCCCAGGAATCTCTGTTACCTTGATGTGCCGCGTGCTGGGCACAGAGCAGGAAGCTTTTCCTGCCCTGCAGAGCACCTAAAGTGCATACCCAGAAGGCAGGGGGACTGTAATAAGGCTAGCAGACTTCAGGAGAGCTTTTTAGTGCACATTAAGATGCTTTATAGGCATTTAGGTCTGCCATTGGATATTGATGAATAGTCCTGTAGTAGCCATTAGGAAAGGAAGGGCTCAGTCCTGATGGCCCTCTGACACCTCAGTCCTGTTCCTGCTCAGACCAGCACTCACACATCCAAGGAGACTCATTTTTTCCCACCAATATAATTTTGAAGCTGGGGCAAGATCTGCCTCCAGCAAGCTGCAATCTCACTACCTGAGACTTCTTTAAAAATTTATACGTTTTAAGATTAATTCTCCTGTTCATTGATTGATTTTGGAAGTATTATACTAAATACTCTACATAGTGCAGTAGGTTTGTCCCATTATGTTTTGTTCATTTGTTGAATTCCACGTTTTCTTGCTGCTGAAGTTACCTGAAAGTGAATCCTATGAATGTCTTTGGACCAAGCCCCCTGAACTCTGCCACTGGACAGCTGATGTCTGGACAGGCATTGGGAAAATTTGGAAAAAATGCTGCTTGAAACCCCTTCAGATAACTTCAAGCATTGCTTTGGTAGTCCCCAAAGTATTGCCCATGCAGGCACAGTACAGCCCTGTCACTCCACTGGATGGTAGCATGAAAGAGGATTTCAGGAAAATCATGTTCCTGGAGGAAATACTCAGCACATCAGCCACTAGCACTCTCCAATGCTGAGTTTTATGCAGCCTTATTCAGCAGTGGCCTCATGATTATACTGAAATAAAATGTGCTGGGTAAATTGTTTCATCTTTGAAACAGTTCTCAACTGAAAGCCCTTGGGAGAAAAGGAGCGTGTAATTTTCCAGCTATTTTAAACCATGTAAGCACCAAGAAAAATAGTATGATTCATTTATTTTGGAGTATGTTGATTAGCTAGCAATTAAAGCTTTATAATATTTTTCTTTATGGAACAGCAAAGGCTAGTTTAATGCTTTTACTTTAGTTTTGGCTCATTGGACTGGCTTCATACCTGGTACAGACAGATTAATACTCTGAAAGCATGTGAAGTACCTATATGCAGCTGAACACAGCCCACTTACCTCAAAAATGTGATGGCTCTTCACAGAAGGAACTTTCATTCATTCACAGCATCTGGTTCCATTACATTCAGCCCAATCAAGCCATGAAATTGAAACAAAATTACTTTTGACAGTGGTGGTGGCAGTGTAAGAATGAAAGCAAGGTGGGGGGAAGGAAATATCTGCATGGCAGGAGAGGCTCTAAGTGAGGACAAGCTGTGTAAAGTGCCTTTAAATTTTCAAGTAAGTGACTGGGTGCGTGGGAAGATGAACTTGGAACTGTTGAAGCTTTCCAAAGTGCATTTCACCTGCTCTTCAGAACTGAGATGGTGTCTGTGTATCACAGCAGGGTGGCGTAACCCTTTCCTGCCCAGGTGCTGCTGCAGCTCCTGGTCCCTTTGGGGGGTGACAGGGGAGCTCTCCTCACCCTGCAGCACCCCCTGCACACCCCCTGTGCTGCAAACCCTACTGCTGGTGGGCTAGGCAGGAGGAGGGAGGGAGGGAGGCTGGCAAAATGTAGAGCAGGAGGAGAAGGTGGCTAAAGAATGTGCAGAGCCTGGATAGAATCAGCATGGGAAAAGGAGCTGTGGTTTTTGTCCCAAGGGCTCTGCCACCTTGTGTGTCACTGCTGAGCAGGGGGAAGGTGGGCTCTGTGGCTGTGGGGAAGCATTAGGTGACAGTGTTGCTTGCTGCTTTGAGGGCTCTGCACTCAGTGAAAAACTTGGTGCAGCTTCTAAGCCACCATTACAGCAATCTCCACTCACCTTTGCCAATGAATTGTCTGCAGCAGGGTAGGAACATTTGCAAAGTCACCTGTAATGCATTAAGTGAGGGGTTTGTGTTTAGTGTAGGCACATCACACAGTTACAAACACAATATCTGGTTTTAAGCATCCAGGTTCAGGAGACCAAAAGTGTTCCCAGCTCCCCTCAGGTGGCACCGAGCCCCTCAGGGGTGTCCCTTGTTCCCAGTGCCACTGCCTGGGACAGCCTGGAGGCCTGGGGAAAAAGGGGAGCTCTTCAGACACAGCTGTGCCAGCCTCTAAACCCCAGATGAGTGCAGGGAAGGGAAGTC
>VZSR01001065.1:4183509-4196226 GCA_013398615.1 Brachypodius melanocephalos | reverse complement strand
TACAACCCAGGACAGAGCACTGGGCTCTGTTTAGGGAAACAGGTATGCTGAAGGCTGTGGAAACATTAACAAGCCTACAGGTGTGCCTGTGCTTAGTGCTCTGCATGGCATCTCAGTGCCATGGTTATCTGTCAGTGCAGGGGCCATGTCCTGTGTTGTCTGAGGCTCATTTCCAGGTGTTGTGTCCATCAGTGCAGGGGCCATGCCCTGTGTTATCTGAGGGCTCATTTTGAATGTGTTGATCCCGTTCCTGGCCGCCCAGGCAGGCTCTGTGTCCCTGGGGCAGCCGGAGGCTGGGCCTGTGCAGCCTGCCCGGGGTATCCAGGGCAGTGGGGCTGTGGAATGGAGCTGGTGTGGGAGCTGCTTCCTCCTTCAGTGCTGAGCCTGTTCAGGGAACAAGTGCTTTGTTTGATTTCTCTAAATCCCTCATTACCTCTGATGAGAAGCCTCATTTTCCCTGCAGTTGCCCTGGGCCTGAACCCAGCTGCCTGCAGCTGTTGTGGATGCTGTTTGTGCTCAGTCACCAAATTCGTCACCTCCACAGACTTTGTTCTGTTCTTGGTGCTTTCTTAACTGGCTTCTGAACGTTTCTGTGGCAGTCAGGGAAGGATTTACTGAGCATTAATCCATCTGGGCTGGCATGGCCCCACCTGAGGCTGGCTCCACAGCTCAGGAGCGAGGTGGCTGCTGTCTGCTGCAGGGCTGGGCTGCTCCCATCAAACCTGGACATGCCTTTCCTCCCTCCTCCCACCACTGTGGAAGCACGGTGGAAATCCCACAGGTGGAGATGCTGCGCGTTCTACCCCTATGTGTGCTGCCCCACTGGTGATTCAGAACTCTCCTGAATGTTTGGATAAATATAAAAGGTTATAAGAGAGATGTCAAGGCAGGAGAGCATGCTGGTGTTTCTGTTGATGCGTTGGGTTTCTCTCTTTCACAAGGGTATGTTGCTGTTTGGAGGAATGGTTGGGTTTGGGTTTGTATTCTTTTTCCCCAGTGTGTTAGAATGTGCCATTTATTTTTCTAGGTTAGTGGGTAAGATCTCATGCAAGTTGTTCCTGAAAGCAGCTTGCTTTCCTTGTCCATGAACAGTGTGGCTTTTCATGAATATATTTAGCTTTCTCATAAACATGGATAGTTCCTAAAGCCAGTGTCTTTCTCTTTACACATCCAAGGCTGCCAGAAACCTGTCCAGAGAAAGCAAATTTTATTTACCACGGCATTTCTCCAGCCTCCCTATTTTTGGAGGTGTTTTCAAAGGCAAATGTACAGAAAGCAGCAGCTGTTTTAGTCACACACATGAAAATCAAGTTAGCTGAGAAATGAATTTTACAACATATCACTTTTACTGTCATACCTGAAATGAGTGATTTAACTGATGACTATAATTTAAATCAAAATATTGCAGGCTTCAGTCAGGAAAAGTAGGTGATATTTAAATGAGGAAATAAATCGGGATTGAAACCCAAGACTTTGTTTTCTGATGCTAATTTTGCAAATAATGAACACAGTTCATCTTGTTGTGCAGGTTGCACAGCAGCACTCCCTGAGGCTCCTTGTGCTGTGCTGGTGGCACTGGCTGGAGCTGCCAGGGCTCACCTCAGACCTCCCCAAGCTGACAGTGCAGTGCCAGGGTGGGTTCAGTGTGACTGCAGCCCACCATGGTGTGTGTCATTAAACATTCCTTTTCCCCTTGAGTAAATCCCCAGGTGAGTACAGAGGCAAGGAGAACAGATCAGCTGCTAAGGCTGGGGATGAGGGCTGGGGCTGGAGCATTCTGTGTGTGAATAACAGCTGGCCAGAAATCCAGCTGGGGCAAGGAGTTGCCTTTTGAGGCTACCTGAAGACAGAGGCCAGACAAAATGAAGGGAATAAAAAGCTGCTATATTTATTCAAGGGCCTTCAGGTACATTTTGGGCAGATGAAGCCCCCCAGGGGCTACACCCAAAAATGGACCAGGGGTCATGGGTTTTCATACTTTTATAAGTTTGGTCCATTTGCATATTGGGGTTAATCTTCCAACTACAGCTTCAGGTAATGAAGTCATTTAACCCAAGTTTGCTCCCCCCAATTCACTTTTGTTTCCATCTTTCCTGGCCTGAGGCAGTGAGGGGTCCTTGATCCCCAGGCCTGCAGAGGAATTGTTTTTTCTGACCAAAATGGGAGAGCAGCAGCTCACACTGTGTGTGGAGTTTAGAGTGATACACTAAAGAATTGCAGAATTACAAATATATAAAAAATACACAAGCTAAGATCCTAAGGCATCCAAGGTGTGGTGCTCTGCAGGCTGCTCTGCTCAGAAGGGTTCCCTGACAGGAGGCATCTCCTCCCTCCTCAGTGAAGAAAAATTCCCCTTGTTATGCCCACATTTATTTATGATAAATTTTATTTTATTTTAACAGATAAGGTGTCTCCAAACAGTTGTGTAAGTTATCTGTCATATCATATTTATCCCCAATCAGAGGATATTCTGAAAGGCAGGTGCATCAAGTCAAGCTTGTGAGTGCATGGGTGTGAGGGAAGCTGGAAGGGCCCAGGGCAGGGGAGGGCAGTGGCTGCAGGAGCTGCCAGTGAGGGTGGGAATCAGGCATGTGGGAAAGTCACAGACCACATCTGCTTGTCCCTTTCATGCTGCTGTATTCCATCTGTGTTCCCTCATGGGCTGTCAAGAAGTCACCTTGGTTCTTTTAGGCAAAAGGATTTCTTCTCTTCACGGGTACATTTGATGATGGTTGGAGAAAATGAGGGTGTAATCAATCGGTGAAGTTTGTTATTTTACAATATGGAGCACTTCCACTCTGTTTCTATGTCTGCTCACACTGACAAATAAAGCTGAAGTTTCCTGAATGCTTCCAGAGAGAAGGGCCCAAGTGTCCTAAGGCTTAGGGTAATTTTAGGGTTTTCTGTGCACAGAAATGTACTGGATCCTGAGCTGTGCTGATACCCTGTTCGTGCACAAAAGGGAATTTCTCCTGAATCACAGTGTTTGCCAACAGATCAACCTCTGTGGGGAGATTTTCTGGCACAGCTCTCTGAGGATCTCATAGCCATCTTGTTTGTGCTGAGCTCTCCTGGGCATTTTGTCTCGTCCCAACTGGAGCAGGTCCAGTTCTGCAAGACAGAAGGCTAATAATAAGTTTTCAAGAAACCATGGGCAGTCTCTTGTTTTTGGACACTTAAAGCTGACTCAGTAGCCTTAATAGTTAGAGATTATTATACATAGATACAGACTAGCCTATGAATCTATTATCTTCCCTTATCCACCAAATGATGGAATATTTTTCTCAGTCACATGTAAGTGATATCGATGCTGGAAGGGAGCGGGTGATATAAATCATTGCAGGGTTTGGTTCTTGGTTTAGAACAAAGGAATGGGCTTCTCTTAAGTGCCTTCTCATTTTAATGTGGTACAGATTTAATAGTGTGAGTAGGTTTTCAGAAAGAAAAGTCAGTCTGGGGTCCCCAAACTTCGTCTGGAAAGTGTAAATCTCTTGCTTTGTTCCTGAGGAAGAAGCAAAAGCCAAGGTTTTGTGGAGAAAGGTGCACAGCTGTCCTGGTTGGTTGTTGAGGGAAATTAGTTTGGGATGTGGATGCCAGATCTCTCCATGTGCCCAAGCATGTCCATCTGCAGCTCCCTGTTGGGAAGATCCCATCCCAGGCATGTTTGCTGTTCACTGACTCCTGATGTGCACAAGTAACAAATGAGAAAAAATATTTCAGTAATGGTTTGGGGTGGTAGGGAGGGAATGGAAAAGTGCTAAGACTCATCTTTTCCCAGCTGTGAAGTTTTTTTGTAGTCCTTGTTCCCTTCTGGCTCCATCCCATTTGCTACACAAATGTAAAAAGGAGGAAGAGGAGGAGGAGGAGGTTGGGACAAGTTCCCTGGGAACAGAGGCACAATCCCGTGTCCGTGTTGGCAGTGCTGCTCCTGCAAGGACAGCAATCTTCACTTCCCAATTCGACACCTTCGTGTTTCAGTGAGGAAATACATCTCATCCAAAGAAGGTGAGGATTATCTTAAACCATGGGAAGAAGATTTCAAAACAAAACCCTTCGGAAATGGGATAGAACCTGTGAGTCTCTGTGCAGCTTCAAATGCACTGCAGGCAAAAGTGCCTCTGGGTGCCCTGAGCGCTGAAGAATATCATTAAAGGAAAGTAAAAGAGATCATTGCTTGAAAAGGAAATTCAGGAGTGGCACAAACCCTTCACAATTTCAAATATGAAGTCTCTTCTGGGGAGAACAGTAACTCAGGGATCCTGAAAGATCAACGAGGCTTTTGTGAACTTGGGGGTTTTCTGTGTGTTTTTGTGTTGGGGTTTGGTGGGGTTTTTTTGTGGGTTTCTAAAAAAAAAGACTGTATGCTTCATCCTTTCTCTATAACCCAGAGGTGATTAGAGAGCTCCTGTGGAGTATCAAACTGCTCTACTGAGATGATAGAAAAGTTGTGGAAAACCATACCTTAGGAAAAAATCTTTGAGCTTTGCCTAAAAAAAAGAGAGAGTAAGAAGGACAAAGCTGCCAGAGAGATAAATGTCTGCAAAAAAGAGCTTTTTCACCTGAGATAGAAGCTGGATGCTGCGCTCCTTAAAAATAAATAAATAAGTAAGTAAAAGTACATTTAATCATTCCCTGGAAGTGAGATCCCTGCTGTAACAATTAATTCATAAAGCTGCCAGGGCCTTGCAGGCCTGTGGGAGCTGGGCTGGCACTGGTGATTTATGCTGGCTGCAGGAAGCAGCCCTTGGGAGGGATCACAAATTACTTAACCCTGCCCAAGTGGGCTTGTCAGGAGCCCCCCACCAACACAGAACGAGGGGAAACTCTCATTTAGCAGTGACAGACATCTCTTGGGGCAGAGGAAAGGCCTTGGACAGGATGGAAGGGCCCTCTCTGTGTCACAGGACGTTTTTATGACTTTTCTAAACCAGAGCGCTTGTGCTGTCTGTCCTAGACAGTTTGCTTCTTTTTTTACCTTAATGTGGATTATTGTTATTAAGATTAACAAACCATATTTTTTATTTGTTGCGGCAGATCCGTAAACTAGGGGTTTTTTTCAATTTAAGAAGTTTAGCAACTGCTTCAACTCCCTAGCACATCCATGGGGATACATCTGAGATATCCAAAGGCTCCTGAGCCCTTGCAGCTGGGAAAGCCCTGGGAGAGGAGCACAGGTCCTGGTTTGGTGGTTCTGCTGAAGTGCTTTGATGCCTTTTTGGGGCTACCTAAAAACAGAGGCCAGACAGAATTAAAAGAACAAAAAGCAGTTCTGTTTATTCAAGGGCCTTCAGGTACATTTAGGGCAGACAAATCCCACCCAGGGGCTGCACCCAAAAATGGACCAGGGGTCATGGGTTTTCACACTTTGATAAGTTTGGTCCATTTGCATATTGGGGTTAATCTTCCAGTTACAGCTTCAGGTAATGAAGTAATTTACCCCAAGTTTGCTTCCTCCCAACTCAATTTTACATTTCTTGGGGCCTGAGGCAGTGAGGTGTCCTTGATTCCCAGGCCTGGAGAGGAATTGTTGTGTCTGACCAAAATGAGAGAACAATAGCTGACACTGTATATGGAGTTCAGAGTTATACACTAAAGAATTGCAGAATTACAAATACTTGAAAAATCCACAAGCTAAAATCCCAAGGCATCAGTTTCTGTTCTGGAAGATCAGAGGTGTTCATTGCACTGTGTGTAGGAAAGTGCTGGTATCAGAGGAATCCTGGAGGGCACAAGATGTGTGGGCCTTGGCTTTTACAAAGAGGAGGCTGTGTGGGGCTTGGGAGGGGTGTTTGTCTGGCTGGGAGCCTGCCATGGCAGGTCCTGTGCAGAGCAGGGAGAGGACATTGAATAATAACCTTGAGCTGCTGAGAGAAGCATGGCCAGAGCTTGGAAAGAGAAGCAGCCACTCAATTGTCTGAAAATTTCACCGAAGGAATTAAATGCCAGCTCCCAAGGGATACAGCACAGGGTGCCAGGCATTCTAGGTCAGAGTTTTGATTCTGACACAGCCGCCAGCATCCCCCACATCAGTGGGTTCATCTCCTTCCTTTGCTACCCAAAGGCTTCATTCAGCTCACTGTAATCTGCCTGGGTAATAAAAGAAGTGTTCTTCCAAAAAGGCTGTGCCATTCCCCACAGATTCTGACAGGCTGTGCAGCTCCCCGGGGAGTGAAGTCTGATTCGTAAAGGCTTGGGGAGTTCCTGGATTCCCTGTGCAGGGCACAGCAGACAGAAATCAGGTGTTGGAGGGGGAAAGGTGAGATCCCACCACTCCCCAGCCCGTGAGGAGGGCTTGGCATGTGTTGTTTGCATGATCAGGGACTTCATATGAAAAGAACAGTTTTCTTTAATTCAAACACTAAGTAATTTGAGAGACCATCTAGCATTTCAAGTTGATACAGATCTGGCTTTATGTTGGCATTAAACAAGATTAGGTGTAGTCTTGTGTTTAATGCATATTTTAAATATACTGTGATAATGGAGTGCTATACTTCTCAGTCTAACCTGAAGAGAATTGGAGAGTTTATACAGAAATGAGAGGAATGCTTCGTTTTGATAAATTTTCCTTAAAGCATCAGCAAAATAAAGAGGCTGATGTCTAATGAAGCTCTTTGTGTGCCTCTGAGTTCACGCCAGCTAAAACAATTCTGTTAGCTCACAGATTAGATTAGAACTGTAAAAATGAAATAAAATGTCACCTGGGTAAATGATCTACTACCACAGGTGTTGAAAAACAATCTGAAGCAGGAATGGTTTAGGCACCAAGTAATGAAATTATGGTGACAGATGATAGTTTAATAAGGTGATTGTTACAAGACTTGGTGGTGGGCCTGCCATCCTGAGCACCTCAGCAGCACTGGCTGGTTTGGAGGCTGGCAGCACAGAGGGTTTGCAGTGACATTTCCATTCCCTGTCAGGTTTGCAGGGAGAGCTGCATTCTTTGCTTCCCATAATACTGTCTCTGTGGATGTGTTAAGCAGCTTCTTCACATTATATACCCTTAGTGGGGTCAAATGTTTGTTGTCAAGGGCTGTAAAACAACCAGGTTCATCTCTCCTTTCTAATAGATTAAGAGGCCAGTGCATAACAATTAAGAACCAGTCCTGTAACTCCTGAGCACGTTCAGATCTCATTCTCAGCACCTGTGGAGACGGACAGAGTAATACAAGCTGACCCAAAGAATTCCCATTCAATCAGAGGAAGCCAGGGGTTTGCTCTGCCCTCAGCAGCACTGAGTTCTCACCCTGCAGGCCAGCAAAGCTTTCCTGTGAGCCAGGTGAGCCTGCATGCAAGAGGAGGACAAAGCAGCGGCTGTCCTTCAGGCTGACAGAAGGGTTTCTTTCCTGACAGAGGTGTGGGGGCTCAGAGCCCCAGTGCATTTGCAGGAGGCACTGCAGAGCCACCAGCCAGCAGTGCACATTAAATACCTGATAACGCAGGCCCATGCCTGTGGTCACATTGGGGACAGAATGTGCCCTGATGTCACTCTGCTGTTGGCACTCACTCAAATGTTCCCTGGTTTGCCAAAGATCAGGCACAGAGCACAGGGTGAAAGGGAGAAACTTGCTCTGACGATGCAACACTGAGCCCATATTAAGTGTTTTCCTGGGGGAAAACCAATCTTTTGAAAACCCAAACAAACAATAAACCCCCAAGCTGAGTTTGTTTTGGAGTCTCACGCATTTCCTGTCCTTGTGTTTGTGCAGCAGACTCGTTCTGGCAGCAGCTGGCTCACCTGGGCAGCAGTGTGGGAGCTCCAGGAGGTCACTGCTGGCACCAGACCTGGCACAGGAGCTGTGCTTGCAGCACCTCAGGACATAAATCACTCTTTAAAGAGCAGTTCAGTTCTCAGAGACCTTCATTTCCCACCCAGACAGGACAGGTTTCAGCAGAGGCAGCTCTACTGCCATAAATCAAGTGTCAGGAGTGGTTTGGGGTTTGCAGTTGCTCTCCTGTGCACTCAGGGAAGGTGGGGATGAGTGGAGATGTCACAGGAGGTGTAAGTCAGGACACAGCACGGCTGCACTGCTCAGCTTTGCTTTCACAGCAGAATTGATCTGGGTTGTCCTGTTGCCTCTCGTGTTTGGAATTTAGTAGATGTAACTGTACAACCTTGAGCATGAAGGCAAACGCTGGAACCAGGGGAAACAGAGTAATTGTTACCGATTTTCATGAGCCCTATTGATTGGAGTGTAGAGTGTATTAGCTGGTATCTCTAACACTTTGTAGTGTTAAAATGCGTCAATACTCATAAATACCAATATGTAACAGCAGGTGCTGCTGTGATTTAGTGAATCATTATGATTTCTATTTAGTAAATCACTGTTGCCATCACTGTTAATGTTTAATTTGTATGTTAGTGCATCACCCAGCAGTACAGGAGGGATGAGGCTGCAAACACATTTTCAGTAAATATGATATAAATACCGTGACTTCTGCTATTCAGTGCAGCCCATATGTTAGCTGTTGATAACTATGATTTTTCTATAAATACAGCATTGTACCCTGACCTTTGAAAGGATGAGATGTAAAATGGAGAAATTTACCGTGATAAATATCTTTTGAAGGAAAGTGAAAAGGATCTGAATTTAGGATGGAGCAAGGCAAACGGTTATTAGAGATAAGTGTGTGCTTCTCCTAATGAGTTCTTAGGAGGGGACCTGGGTTAAATGGGAAATTCTGATCTTGAGCGCGTTTGTTCAGGGGCAGTATTTCTCCTGACATAAGTGAAAATGCCAGGTCTTGGTGTGTTTGATGGGGTTCCAAGGGCTCCCCAAGGTAAGACTGTAAGAGTTGTCACCCCAAGGTAAGACTGTAAGAGCTCTGGGGAAGGAGGGCAGCAAGGGGACAGGAGCTGATGTGGCAAACTGTCCCCACCCTTGTCCCAGAGGGGTCACATTGTGCCTTCAGTTTAATAATTCAGTGATAATTACCCAGGCAGCCTTGCTTCAGATGGGCTGCTGATATTTATAAACCTGCACCCACACAATCCCTCCTGAAGCTTGTTTTAAGATGGCTGGGGTCATGGCAGTACTGCCGGTGTCAGGGGCTCTGAACGGGTGAGCAGTGAACAAAGGGTCTCAGACTGCTGGAAGGCAGGACACACCACCCCACAGCAAGGCCTGCCTTGAGGAGTCACATCTCACACAAAAAACCCAGAGCGATTCTGACTTCTGTGTTGGAAAAAACGCCTTGAGTGGGTTTTGATCACTGAAAGGTGAGGGATTTTAGAGATGGTAGCTGAGTAAATGGGGAAACTCCCCCAGCGTGGCCAAGGTTTTCCTGTCCAGTTCAGGATCCTGACCATCTTCTGAGCTGGGTGAAGAAGCAGGCACATCCTCTGCCACAGGTGAGGGGATGCAGAGCTCTGCCTGGCAATGAGCAGCAGTGTTTCCCGGAGGGAAAACCCATCCTTCCCCATCCTTCCTCTGCCTGCTGGGCCCTGCATTGTCAGGGTGAACCTGGGGGCAGTTCAGCCATCAGAGAAACTGTTTGCAGCACAGGAACCCTGATTTTGGGGATGTGGGTTGGGTGTTGGGCCTGGACCTGTTTTTTGAGAGGTTCAGGGGTAGTTACCCCAAGGCTAGCATAGAAATAAGCAGTGTTCTGCCAAACGTATTTTATAAGTTGGAGGGGGAGTCAAACATTTAACAGACACTGAATCACTTAAGAAGCAGCCAGAATTCAGTTTTCAGAGAGAAATCAAGGGCTGCCAGAACTTCTCCTCAGTTCCATACTGACTGCCTTATCATTGCTATCCACATTTCTGTAAATTTATAGAGGGTCTGAGGTTTAAATAAGCTATTTTACCAGTCACTGCCCAGCTTTGGGGCTTTCCACACAGGGAAGTGCCATATCCATTGGTCTTCAGTACAATTTTACCGTGATTCCTGTCATCCTAAATACCCTCCTTCCCTACCCATGAAGAATCTGCCTGGTGTTGGTTCTTTCTCTTCAAGTGCAGTAAATGGCATGGAAAATAGGCTGGAGTGTCTATGTAGTTTATTACTAGCTATTTTCAAATACTGTCAACTTAATCTAGAGTAGTTTGTTTATAGGGTTTTTTTGTTGTTGTTGTTTGTTTGTTTTTTAATGCTGAGGTATTAAAGAAGTCCAGTACTTGCCAAAATATGCCCCCTTTGGAGTTATCTGTGTGGATACAGCCAGAGGTGAAAGGTTTCATCCTCGCTGTTGAGCTGCACAAGGCCCTGGCAGCTTCTCTTACACTGAAAGTTCCCTGAGCTCTCTCTTCTGCTGAGCCTTCAATTTGTGCTGACAGCATCATTTTGTCTGGGTGATTCATCATTTCCTCCCAATCATAAATCTTTAGACAAAGGAAACTCCTTCAGTGAGGAGCCCCCACCATGCTGGGAGCTGCTCTCCCATTTGGACTGAGAACTCCCGAAAAGGGAATTTCCTTCTCTTCAGGAGGATATCTCTGCACCTGCCTGGCAACAGGAGGAATGCCAGCCTGGCATCTCCACTGAGTGGGGCTGATTGGGTTCATCCCTCAGAAATCCTCTGACCTTCTTTCCTTTCCATTCTCTGTCCCTCACAGCTGCTTCTCCCAGAGATCCATTGCAACAAATAACAAAATACTGCTGTCATTTTGGAAGTGAGCTACTCAAAGTGCCCAGTATTGCAACATTTGGTAGAGATAAAAAAGTGCTCAAGTGAAATTAAACCCACGTTCCTTAGGTTAAGATCTTATCATTGAAGAGTTAAAAACAAGGGCTGAATTGTCTGATTCTGATTGTTTCGGTTAAAAATACTTCTTTCCAATATGCCTCCTGCTAAGTAAGCCTGCTGAAATAACTGCATGAAACTCAGCTGGGGTGGTGGGGTGGAAATCTCCTGTTTCATTTGCTGCTTTTTCTGCCCTTAAGGCAAAATTCATAACATACAATATGGAAATGCTGGTTCCAGTGACATGTTTTACACCACTATCCAATCTGGTTACAATTTTAATATAAGCATCACATTAGCAAATGTTTCATCTCCCTAAAATATCTCCGCAGTTTTGTTTTTTTTTAATTGTAGCTCCTTAAAGCTTTCACGACAGTTCACGTATTTATTATTTTTTCTTTCCCCATTCTTTCCACCTCCTGCCACCCTCACCAGCTTGGCACCGTTTCCTTGGCCCTTTGGTGACCGAACTTTCTCTCACTGGTACAAAATTATAGCTCAGCCTGTTTTCTCCCAGTCCCCAGGAGGCAGGAAGAAAGCTCACATATCATGACTAAGTGACATTTAGCACATTGGGTATAATCGGTTTCAGCCCTCTCCGAGCAGGCACTGGTGGATTTAAGAAGTCAACTCAGTAGGAAGTGTCTTACCCACAACAATCTGCCTACTCAGAAACAGCAAGTTGGACTTTATTTAATCTATAGTTCCTTTAAAGTGACAGGGTTGGTAAATGGGAGGCTCGTTTGCATCTCTATTTCTGGAAAGCCTCTTGCTGGTTCTGCTCCGCGGCGCGTTGCTGATCCGGGAGCTGGGATGGCAGGGATAATGTTATTACCAGCAACTCACACATCTCCCACGAGCTGCTGTGCCCTGTGCTTTCAGGAGACCCTTAACAATTCCTCCTGCACCCTGGAGGCACCAATCAATACCTGCCTTGCTCTGGCTGGTGTCATCTGCACAGGATATTGGCAGCGTCTCTTGCAGCAGGTGCTCATTAAGAACACCCAAGCTTTCCCTGCTCAGACCTCCATTCACACAGCATTTTGTGCTCTGCATAATTCCTCATGCTCAACGTTTTCCAGCAGAGCAAATGAGATCGTGGAATCAGGAAATGTGCTTGTGTAAGTTCCCCCTGGGGGCTCGGGCTATCCCCAGCTCACATGAGCGAGCCGTGTGTGTGGTTTATTGTTCACATGCTTCCGTGTGCCTGGCCTTCTTTAGAGGTAAAATGTACAACAGATAACTCAGTGAAGCTGTGCTGAGGGTACAGCATGGGGGAGAACGAGATAAGGGATAAGGGAGATGCTTTGGGAGAGATTTGAGACGTGGCTTAAGGGAGGAAATGAAGGCAACTGAATCAAAATCTGATCGTGTTTAACAATTTCCATAGCAGTCATATCCCCAAACAAGTCAGGCCACATGCTGCTCCTCATTATCCAGCTTTCAGGGAACAGGGAACAACAGTGATGATCTCTAAGAGTGACAACTCGTGTGGTTAGAGGGTTGGAACCATTAAAGGAATGGGAAAGAGATCTCCAAGTTGCATATTGAGCTGGAGAGGGGCACACAGAGACACTCCCAAGGGGCAGCACAGGCAGGTGACAAGGTGCTGGCAGCAGTGTGAAACAGCAGAAGGCACCTGAGAAAGCAGAAACAACTGATGAGAGGCAGGAGGATTTCCTTTGTCGGGCATGGCTGCAGCCATTTACACTGGGAGCACAGCAGTGTACAGTACAAAATGCACAGTAATGGTTTTCATGACTCAGGTTGCTTTCCCCGACGGTCGCTTTCGTACTGGGAATTACAGAACTACAGATCTCAGTGGCTCACAGTGCATAATGTTGGAACAATAAACTTCAAAAGCCAGACATAAACTTGGTTTTACTGGGCCTCTCCATGTCTGAAGTCGTTTGGAGGCCAGAGGAAGGAGTGAACTGCAGGCAGTGTAAAATGCAAATCAGGGAGATTAACATGTTCAGACACGTTCACCAGTGTTGGGGAAGATTATACAGGGAAACCTTATAGATATGA
>VZSR01001065.1:4148479-4176468 GCA_013398615.1 Brachypodius melanocephalos | reverse complement strand
TATGCAAGTATAAGGGTAGTTTAATTTTGCCAGAGATCTGTCTCTGACAAGAAACCTGTGCAAATGTATAACTGAAATTTCCCTTGGTGTGTTCCATCAGTCTGTATCCCAGGGACTTTGCAGGCTTGCTTCTGTGTTGTTAGAAACTTTATTTTAATTTTTTCTCCATTTTTAGTCACTCTTGGATGCAAAACAGAGTCTATGGCAAAAGCCTAAAATTGCAGAGAGTAAATTTTCCACCTTCTGTGTACATTTCCTAATCCCTGAATGCTCCATTTCCCAAACATCAGTGGCATTATTGTGTGTAGTTAGTTCAAGAGTGAAACATCAGTTTTCCCTGGTGAGTGAGACTTGCATTCCTCCTCATCAAGCACTGGGAGACAGGAATTGGGAGCTTTGGGAAAGGTTCTGTTCTGCTGTGCCCACCCCACTCGTCCACATCAGGCTGCTGTTACTGACCCCACATGGCAACAAGGAACAGGGAGCTGGAGGAATCAATTCCAGAAGAAAATGGGATATTCCAAAAATATCAGTCATGCGAAGAAGAGAAATAAATGAATTTAAATACTGCATACTTTTTAAACAGAAAATGAATAAGAGCTGGTGTGGGGTTTAGTTGTGTTGGGTTTTTTGGGATTTTGTTTTTGGTGGTTTTTTGGTTTTTTTTTATATCTAAGAAAGATAAAAATCTTTGTCTAAAGACTCTCATAATTTCTCAGCTGTTCAGAAAGCTCAGGGAGAGGCCATCGTATGAGCACCACACCTTGACTCATGGGAGGGAGGGAGGGAGGGAGGGAGGGAGGGAGGGAAGGAAGGAAGGAAGGAAGGAAGGAAGGAAGGAAGGAAGGAAGGAAGGAAGGAAGGAAGGAAGGAAGGAAGGAGGGAAGGAAAAGGGAAAAAGGAAAAGAAGGAAGGAAGGAAAGGAAAAGGGAAAAAGGAAAAGAAGGAAGGAAGGAAAGGAAGGGAGGAAGGGAGTCTGCATCTGTAGGTGGGAACTTGAGTGTGAGCATGAGTTCAGTGCCAGGGGAGCACAGCCCTGGGGCAAAACCAGACTATCAGCTACCAAACAGCATAAACTCACAGCAGTACACAGAGGGAATGTGGTTTTACTCAATTTGTCACTGTGTTTTGGGGCAGACTGGGTCTAACCTTGGCCTCCTTCTCTGCTGTGCTTCCTGAAGCAGCCTGATCTGTTCCCTGGTCAGCTCTAACCGTACTGGTTCGAGTTCCTTCTGCAGCTTCTGTCTCTTTTCATGTCCTTTTTCTGTCCTGACAGTCTGAAAGCTTTAGTGTACCAAGTCTGAACTTTGCTCACCTTCCACGAGGCTGGCTGCAGCAGTCTGCTGGCATTACCACAGTCCCTCTGGCATTCTCTGAATAAATCCCCTATTTGTTCTTCAGATTAGGAGCAGGTTTTTTAACTCTGTGTTTGTAGAGCTCATAAGCTTGATGCTTTTTTAGCTCAGGACTTGGCCTTGTGGCTACTACTATTAAAGGTTGCTTTGAGCTCTCTGTGGGTAGTAAATAACTTGCCCATGTTTGCTGTGAAAGCTTCTAATTTATAGGCAAATATGTGAGTAATTCATATTTGGATTTTTTAGCAATTAATTCAAGCTGAGCACAAAGGGAGTGCATGGAGGCAGCTGAACTCTACGTGTGTTTATGCACCTCTCACTGAGGAGATTCTCCAAACAGGGAATATCTGCAGCTGCTGCTGTGAGGTGAGGGAGTTTATTCCTCACACAGAGCAGGCTCTGGCCCTGAGCTGTGTGTTTGGGGTGTCACCCGTGTGCCACAGGCTGCGGGGTGGCTTTTGCTCCTCTCTGCACTCCCACCATGTCAGAGCCCAGCTCTGCAGAGTTCCCAGCAAACAGCTCCACTCCCCAAACCGTGGCAGTACCTCCTCAGACCCCTTATGGGGGGCTAAATGAAAATTCCTTAGAGAACCAGGGTTGCTGTTATATTATGGCATAAACCCTTAACACTCTGAAGATGTTTTGGTGCCCAGTTGCTGTAACAGAACAGGGCCTCGTAGTCCTCCTGCATTTGTTCTCCCAGATGCAGGCTGGGAATAGACACAGAAAATGGGTCATTTTTTGAAGGAAACAGGGCAATCTTTCAGGGCAGGGCTGGAATTCAGGTCCTGGGAATTCCAGCCTGAGCTCCTTGCCCTGCAGTGGGACTGGGCACTGTGTGCTGTGTCACTGAGCTCAGGTTCAGCTCCTGTTGGGGAGCTGCTGAAGCAGAGCCTGCAGTTGGGAATGTTTATCATCCCGCTCATAATGAAGCCATTACACTGCAGTCACAGCTCTGAATTGCAGCTAATAGATTTTCATTTTGTTTTCTCAGTTAAGTCATATTTGATAAATGCAGAAACGTGTAGGGAGCAGCTTATCTCAAGTAGACAGTTTCTCTTTAAATGGGTGGCTCGAATGTGCTTTGCATGAGGATTTTTGGAAGGAAAAAAAGAGATTCTGCAGGAAATTTTTACAGATATTAAGTGGCAAACCCAGAGTATCCACTTGCTGAGTACAAGTCTTCTCCCTTGTAGGGATGTGTTAACTTGCAGCTGTTGAAGATAAATGTTATTTTCTTTGTGCTTGTGTACCTGAACTCATGTACTTGGGCTTGTGTGCAAAAATTCTATAGCATTAGTTATATGATATTATATTATATATATACATAAAAAATATATATATTTTTATATATACTATATATTTTTATATATACATATATATATTTATATATATACTAATATTTATACTATTATATAGTATATGCTATCTAAGTATGTAGTCCTGTGCAATGCATTCTGTGGGGTCTAAAAGGTTGGCTTTAATGGATCTTGCTCAAATTCTTTTATAGGAAACAAACAAAACTCTATTCCTTGCTTCTCAGCAGACAAATGCATAAGGATGTAGCTTTTCTTGGATTTCTTATCCTTTTATTTTGAGCTGAAGTGGAGCAGAGTAGTCTGGGAAATGACAGCAGCAATATGTGGTGTACCTTTGCACTGGGTTGTTCTTCCAGAATTACTCTGAAGAAGGTTTTTGGTACAAAGCACCTTACATATGTCATACAGGGAACTGGAGGTAATTCTTTTTTTTTTAAATCCTGGCTCCAAAGGTTCTTAGCAGAACTAAGCCAGCCCTCCTTGCTGGAGTGAAGCTGAGCCGCTCTCTCTCCCAGCGCTATCCTGGGCAGTGTTGGCAGCACTTTCCAGCCTCGAGGCCGAACCCAGCCGTGCAAATCTGTGTTTGGTGTGAATTTCCAAAGGGTTTTCCAGCTGCAGGCAGGGTTTGCAGGAGTACCCAAGCAGATCCACGGCAGGCTTTTTGCAGCAATGACAGAATCCCACAGGTAAATCCACCCGCGGGGTTTCAGAGCCGTTCATTTGGGAGGTGCTGAGGGTCCATCCCAGAGCTGCCGTTCCCAGGGTGGGCATGGGGCAGGTTAAATCAGACCCTGTGTGTCTGCCCTGGCCCCGTGCCCAGCCCTGCCTGCACAAGGCCACTCTGAACGCTCTGGCTGGATCAAGAGGCTGAAGTGTTTCTGTCACAGCCGCCCCTCTCTGGCAACAGTCGCGCCATTGTTGGCGACGCTCTTGTCGCCCTTTTTCTTTTTGCCTCCCTCTGCTTTTGTCCCCTGCATTTGCCTTCTGGGCCTCCTCCTCTCACCCCTGTGCTGCCCCACGGGCTTTCCCAGGGTTTGCTTTCTCAGTTCTTCCTTCTGCCTCCGCCGCTTGTTTCTTGGCTGGATGGAATTCTGCCTGCCGCGGTTCCTGCTGCAGGAGAGGAGTTTGGGAAGCGCCTCTCTCCTTGGATGGGCTTTGGGCTTCCTGTGCCTTCACCCACATGCACATTTGTGCTCTGTCCAGCCTCTCCTCTGCCCTGTCCCCATGGCTGTGTGTCCACAGGCTGCTGCCTTCTGTCTGTCTGTCTGTCCCTCAGTGATGGCCACCAGCCCCAGGCTGTCTCCTCCAGCTGACCTCCACCCCAGCCCAGCCCAGACATATAAAACAAAATTAGCCCCCATCACATATTTCGATAAACAAGGCAGCCAGCAGGTCGTGTAAACTGTGAGCTGTGCACCTACAGTAACATGACCTCAGACCATTAAAATCACATACTTTGGTCTGGTTTAGGGTTTGTATATAAATGTTGTACAGAGACACTTTATAGGAGCTCGCTGAAGGAAAATCTGGCCCTGGATTTCCACAGTACAGGGTTTAAGAGAAAGGAATTGGAAGTTGGAGAGAGTGTTTGTTGAAATTCCTGATGAATTACACCAAGTCAGTCTGTTTATCAGAGCACTGTCATCTTTGCAAGACTAAATGACGGGAAAGTACACGCGGTGAAAAATCCCACATCGTGAAAAAATTGATTAATCTCTTAAACCCTTCTTCCAAATGTTTTGTTGGAGCGAAACATATACAGAGCTGACCTTTGGAGGATGTTGCTGTGAACTTGGGAGAGCTCTGGCTTACCTGAGAGCTTCTGCAGTCACAGACCATTACTTCACATTGCAGCGCTGCTGGGAGGAAAAGGGCACACGCTGAGCTCAGGCAGACGGGATGAAAATTCTGCTGAACGTTTGCAGCAGATTCTTCAACCAAAGGTGCATTTCTGTGTGTTAGTGATGGTAAAAGCAAACAGCAGTTGGCCTTGCTGGAGCTGGACAGTTTCTCCTCCTCAGGAACTGCCAGCATAGCCTTGCAAAAGGGCACTGCTTCCCCAGGCAGCTTGTTGAGTCAGCTGCTGCTGCTGTGCCAGATTTGTGTCTGAACTCTGAACCAGTGCTTTCCAGGGCACTGGAGAGCAGCAGGGAGGGAGCAGGGAGGTGTCAGAGACATTCTCTTGTCATGCCAGGCTTCAGAAATGGATGGGCACAATCCTGGCCCTGCTGGCCATGGAGCTGGTGCCTCCAAGGACAATCTGTTTGCTTCCAGCCTGCAGGAACAGGCTGGAACGGGTTCCTGTCCTGGGCAGGAACGTGTGTGAAAGCATCAGGCACACTCAGGGGGTGCTGTGAAGCCCCTTTGAGATGTGCTGTGCTGCTCAGAGGCTCTGGTGCCCCCACAGTGATGTCCAGCCCATCGTGGGCACACACAGCGGTGACAAACTCAGAGTGGCAGAGAACAGTCACCTCCTCGTGACAAGGGACAGAAAAGGTGACTGTCTGAAAAGAAAGAGTGCAAAAGTCCTAGGAATTGAATATTCACACCCCAAAAAATCCTGAATCTTTGATTCAAAGCTCAGTGGCAAGAGTCTTTTCCCTGAAGCCAGTAAAGCTGGCTTAAAACAAATGAGAGGTGATTCACACTAAAACTGTCCAATTCTTCTTTTCCTTTCCTCATACAACACAGGCGCTAACATTTGTAGGGAGTGCAGGCAAATACTTTTTGTTTCTGTGCAGAAGTAAATTTTGTCCATGGAAATAGTTGCAACTGCAATATTTTATTATTAGTTGTTTTTCACCTTCCATGGAATTCAAACTTTCTTTGTGCACCTCCATTTTTCTTTAATTCTTCTGTTTCATTAAGAGTAGCTTCCTGAGGCTTCAGACATAAGAGCTGATGTCTGCTGGTGTCTCTGAATGGCTCTGCAGCACTTGGAGAAGCTGTCAGGAGAGTCCTCTGGAGCTGGCAGGAGCTGATTCATGGCAGAAATGTCCCAAACTGACCAGACTGTCCCTGTTCAGCAGGGCACTGAAGTGCATCTCTTTAATGTTAATAGGATGTAAATATTGACTTGAGGTGTTCGGTGCAGTAAGAATTTTAATTAAAATATGCTTTCTTCAGTAATGTGGCTTAGATAAAATCAAACTCTTGGACAACTTCAGTAAAGAAATGTTCCCCACAATATTTGTAAATATGTGGTGGAACTGGTTTTGATTTTTAGTGCAGATGCAAACCTTAATTTATTTTCTTGTTTCCACTACATTAGCAAATCTTTAAAAAAAAAAAACAACAAAACTGGAAGAGTTGTTCCATTGCATTAATTTATTCATTCAAGTTTATCATCACTTTGATGTCTTTTACAACAAAAAATCAAATCTGTGAGGGTTTTTTGTGTATTGATGAGTGTTTGCTTTGAGTTGAAAAGTAATTAAGACTTCTCAGTTAGCAGTTCTATTTACATATAGTAAATATTCTGCAACAATATTTTCCTGTCAAGGCTATTTTAAAAAACACAGAAGTTTTAAGGCATCAAACTTTCCAAATTTCCTTGAGGCTTTTGAAATTGCTAGAAAATGTGATTTTCCTCTAACAAGTTTGATCCAAGCATTGAAGAATCACACCTCCCTACATATGGAATTACCTTTAGCAAAAAATACAGAATTTACCCCCTGTTAGTGTAGAAAAGCAACCTTTTGATCAAATGCTAACATGAAAATTTGAGGAGAGATTCACTAAGACCCTCATCAATCATCACCAAACACCAGAATCTCAGCTGTGCTTTTTCTGTTCTGTTTTTTAAGGAGGAAAAGGATTAGTTCATAGAAACCTTTCAGTGTCAGTCCATCAGGATTATTCTGTTTCCTGTGCAGAAGGATGTAGGACACATCTAAAGAGCTGGGTTGACTTGTCACTGGAGCATCTACACTTACACAGTGATTTTATTCCCTCACCAACCTTGTGAAGAAGATAAATCCCTTCCATGGTGCTGGAAGTGGGATCCAGAGAGATCAGATTTGCCAGATTGTGACTGGAGCTACCCCTGGCTGAGCCAAAGGCTGTGCCCTGCTTGTCCTGGCCCCACAATCCACAGCCATAAGAATGACCAGTGGGATGCTGCCAGGCCCTGGTGAGTCCCAGCACATCTCCTGAAGCCTCATCTGGAATGTTCACCCCAGCATTGGGAGAGTTTGGGCTTTATTTCACTGCTGCTCTGGAATCATTTAGCAAAGCAGAGCAGCAGTTGCTGGATCACAGCAGTCACCACACACTCCTGAGCAGGCCTGGAGAGGAGTGTTCCCTCAAACTGAAATGTTTGGCATTTGGTTTGAAATGGCCCTGGGGATGTTCTTGGTAGGTGCTAGTTGGGGGTGTTTGTTTGGGGAATTGCTTTGCACTCTGATTTGCTGGGGCAGTTTTTGGGGTACAGGAGATGTTTCTAGGGAGAGCAAGCTTCCAGCCCTTTTGCAGGTGTTCTGTGGCCTTGTTGGTGACATGTCCGTGCTGGGTGGCATCCAGAGGTGTCATCTTTGGAGGCAGGTCCATCACACAGCACCCTTCAGATCCTTCACAGCCTGGCTTTTCTGTGCTTCAGACAGCACTGAAGAAGACACCACCCAGAGATGATGCTATTCCAGTTTACAGGACTTCTTTTCTCATCCCCTCTGTGCCTAAAGACTTGTGAGAGTAAGCCCAGGGTGCTGCCCTTCATGGGGAATTACAGATACATCACAGCAGGGATGGCAGCAAGAGGGAAGGGAGCAGTGGGGCTTCTCAGCTGCAGCTGCAGCCCCCTTGCATGGCTCCCCTGGGCTGGCAGGGCTCCTGTGGCATGGGGAACTGTGCAGGGTGACACTTCTGATATGGGAGTGTTGTGCTCTGCTCTGCACTCTCTGAGCTCATCCCGTTCACCCCTGGGCTCTGGGGACACTGTGCCAGTGTGAGTTACTGGATCCCATCCCACAGAAAGGGATGTGTGAGCTACCAGGGAGGAAACCACTGATGTCAAGTCAAACTCCTGAGCACTTCATTTCTGGTGAATGCTCATCATCCATTGCTCTAGAGGGAGATGGCAGATTGAGGACAGAACATAATCCCTGCTATCAAATGGCAATTATGAGAGCAAATACCTGTCTGTACTCATTTGGAGCAGGATGCTGAGCAGGTAATACCACTGTGCAGGATGTTGAATGCAGAGAACTGCAGGATTTCATAAAATCTTTCCTTAAGGGCCGTAGAACTGAGAGATTCTCCATCTCCTTTACGGATGTGTTCATTTCTGAGCCAGACCAAGATGCAAATTGTATTTGTGATAGAGATAAATTAGCAGTAGAGGTTCTAGATGTGGTTGGCTTGAGGATTTTCTGCCTGGTGGCACATTCCCATAGGACACTGAAGGCCACCAAGGTTTGTCAGGGCTCACCACACTGGGGCACAGCCCAGGTTGTTATCTGGGGTATTTTGGGATGTGTGCTTCTCCTCTCCACTGTCCCCATTCTTTTCCTGCTTGGCACCCTGGGTTATATTTCAAGAGGGATTAAATGCATTGGAGCTTTTTACTGGAGGATTCTGAAGGTTTATTTCCCCACAGGGACTATTGAGCTGATAAGTGACTTCTTAAAGAGGGGGAAAAAAATCTCCTTTCAAACCTCTTTTATTTTTGGGTTCTGTTAAAGGAGCGGGCTCCTCTGTGCTCTCTTTTGTGCTCATGCATAACACAATGTGATACCTATCAGACTGCATAGAAAAGTTGCTGGGTACAAGCAAAAAGTGCCCTCAGCTTTCCTCTCAACAATGTTTTTAATTTGGAGCAAGTCACAGGCCCTTATTTCTCCTTTCTCCCCAGATTGTTCCAGGCAGCTCTCCAGTAAAAATAAGGAATTCATATTTTGAGATGCCAGAAGACTCAAGGGAAAGATTTTTCCATCAAGCCTTTCTTTTGATTTAGGCATTGCTCCCCATGTTTTCCTCTCTCTTTTGTTTGCCACTTTGTCACTGACTGAAGTCACCTAGGAGGGGATAAGGAGAAGATTATCAAGGGATGGGGTTGGGTATCACATGAAATTCTGCAATTCCTTTGCTTTCAGAGTGCAAAGAAGCACAAAACTGATGCCTATTTTGGGCTTACCTGGAAACAGAGGCCAGACAAAATTAAAAGGATAAAAGTGGATATATTTAATAAAGGGCCTTCAGGTACATTTCAGGCAGATGAAGCTCCCCAAGGGGCTACACCCAAAAATGGACGATGGTCACGAGTTTTTCAGACAATTATATGTTTGGTCTATTTGCATGTCATGGGTTAATTCTCCAATTACAGCTTCAGGTAATGAAGTCACATACCTCCAATTTGCTCCCCTCAATTCACTTTTGTTTACCCTTTTCAGGGCCTGAGACAATGAGGTGTCCTTGATTCCCAGGCCTGGAGAGGAATTGCTGTGTCTGAATAAAACAGGAGAACAGCAGCTGACAGGCTATGGAGCTTTAGAGTTATACCCTAAAGAATTGCAAGACTACAAATATATGAAAATATAAAAGCTAAAATCCTAAGGCATCATAGGAACAGCCCCACTCTGCCTCCTGCACAGAGAGGGATGAGCAGCCCCCTGCTCTCCATACCCACCCTCCTCTTCTTCAGCCCCACCTCGTTTATGGGTGTCTGATTACCTGGGTTCTGACAGTGCTGCCAAATAAACCTGAGCAAAGCAGACAGCAGTAATGCACTGGTTTGTACATTTGATTTACATTAGAGCAGGTTTATAATGACCATAAGTGATTATTTTTACAAGAGGTACGTAAACAAGTAAAATTGAAATGACTGCTCTGCGTGCTGCTGCACATTCCTAATGCTGCGTTTCTACGTTTACAAATGAATTCTTTCACTTCCAGTGGCTGATGAGTGCCAGAAAGAGCCTGTGGCTGTGCAGGGTGGCAGTCCCTCCTGCAGTGTGTGGATTTGGGGAAGGCTATTCCATCCACATCCACAGAGAGGGGGCATGAATGAGAATCTGGAGTTGCACAGCCTCCCCCTAAAGCTTGATCATCTTTTGTCTTGTAGAACAGCTGATACTCAATATTTTTGTGCGTTAATCAGTGTTCTCTCCTGTTCTGGATGCAGGGCAGGTATAAAGGTTTTCCATGCCGGCAATCCAGGGAGGTCCCTTTGTGCCAGGACAATGCCCTCCCTACACTGATACCCAGTCCCAGAAAAGGCTGAGCTGTGTTCCTACACAGGTATTATTGTTGATAGGCTGTGCCCACCCTGTCAGAGAGCTGGTGGTGTTCCTTCAGCACACAGGGAACCCAAAAACATTGGGAGCAAACAGGAGAAACAGCACTTGCACTAGGGAAAGCAATCAGGATGTGCAGAAAGCCAGAAACATCAGAGGAAAAACCAAATTGTTCAGAGATACCTGAGGAAAGAATCTTCATTTCCTTCCAGAAATGTGGGGTGAGTGTCTTAAACCAAGACACAAGTAAATAAGTGTTGGTCACTACAGGAACAGGGACAAAGATGAAGACAGCAGCAAGATTAGACATGTACAAAGTGGCTTTAAAATGTTAATTGCATTGTGTACTTGGTCAAGCATGAAGTTCTCTTTACATAATCATTCAGTGTGTTTCAAGGATAGCAATCTAACAGTGTAGCAGGTGGGATAAAAAGCAAACCCCTGCCTGCCTCAGCCTGTGCAAGCAGGGTTTGATGTGTGTGCTGCATGGTGATCTCCAGATGCTGAGGCATATGTTATCATTGGATACCTTTATTTTTTAGAGGCAGGATGGATGGCTTTGTAACTTCTCACAGGTGCTGAGAATGTCTGAATTAAATAGGTGTTGGTAGTAGGTCTACCAGATTGTGCTTCAGGAACCTGGTACCATTCATTTCCACTGTAGGAAGAATTAAAAAAACTCAAATCACACACCCACACACAGACATACTGAACTTATTAGACCTTTACTATCACATGTGATAACCTGTGATTTCACATGTGAAACTTCTCGTAGGCTGCATAATTTGGGGAAGGCTATTTCATCTTGCTCTGTTTCATGTCTGTTTGCTGACAGCTTTCTCCACTGTAACTCTGCTTTGATACTTCCAGCTTGGACTTCACTGCACCTCACAAGAGCAGCAGCTGCTGTGTACTTCTGTCATCACATCTGATTATTACTGTTTATTTTTCATCCCACTTTTTTTCCCCCCATCCTGTTTTTAGCAAGGACAGGCATGCAGTTATGGTACATCCTAGCTAATTACAGTGAATGAATGATCCAAATATTGCTGGAGCCCTGGTGTTAGATCAGACTGTGCAAACAGAACAAAGACAATCCAATCCCTCATCAGATATTGTGGGTTAAGAACCACGAGCTACATGTGAGCTACAGGCTTGAAAGCCAACAGATCATCACCCACAGTTTGGTTTTGATTGGGACACACAGTAAATTACCTTCTGGTAAATGGCCATATGTGGAGTGAAATGACATTTGGCTGCACCAGTTTCTGGACTGAAGGATGGAAGTGTACAGCGCTGACTCTGGAGGCCATTGCAGGTTTCTGCTGTGAGCACCACCTGGATCATTTTAGCTACTTTGTGTCTGTTACTTCATCTGAAAAATAGGAGTGATACTCCCCAGGAGTGCTGCCATATTTGCTGTTTGTAATATCTGTTAAGACTCAACCTAAAGACTTTTTAGGACTGTAAAAAGTTACTTCTTCCATTGATTATTCTGAAGTTACTGTCAAGACAGTCATGCTTTGATTTAAGAACTGCCAGGGTCTCTTGTTACCTGCTTTAGGGGGTCAGAACACTTGGCAGCTGCTGCAATGGTTTTCCTTCTGCCCAGGTCTCTTTAACACATGTATTGTAGTGCTGAGTAACTCCATTCATTGCAGCTTATGTCATCTTGGATCTTTCTTCAGGCCAAACTGAAACACTCCTGCTCACAATGAGTAGCACCACACTCCATAAAAAGTCTCATTGATTTCAGAAAGGCTTCCACTGATATGTTGTACTATTCATTGTTAAGTAAGGGAATAAATATCTCAGTCTGTCTGTGTACAGTGAGAGCAACAGAAACTGGAGGATGGGGAGTGGGAATTACAGAGACAAGGAAACCTTTCATTTTAAAAAGATGCAAAGAAAACGTGATTCATCTGAATGTCTTAACTCTAAAGAAAAGCTTTCACTGGCAAATGATAGAATATAGTATAGTAGCTGACATCTGTAGTAAAGCAGAATTTAGAAATCTCATAACAAACAAGAATATAAATTACTTGGCTGTTGCATCATAAATTTTACCTAAACAGTGGAAATTCAACTGAAGTATGGCTTTAACCACCGAAGAATTCCAGGATGTAAAAGATGTGGTGTTTCTGGGAGTGAGGCAGGCGTTTGTTTGGGCTTAGTTGCATTCATTTTCTGTCACATTTTACAGGCAATTCCTTCAGAAGTCACATAATACTCTTGCAGCACAGCTTCAAGTATTTCAAGAGCTATTGAACAAACAGGGGTTTAATTTAGTGGCTTTAAAGGCTACAAAAGGGCACAATAACACCTGGGGCAAAAGTATTTTATACCTGTAAGTGTTTTCACCTCTGTCACTCAGAGCCCTGCAAGAACAAACCCCACTCCTGGTACAGCCAGTGCTGAGCAGTACCAGGCTGGCAGATTGTCTTGGTGATGTCTTGGGAAGGCTGACCTGAAACAGAGACTGGACAGAGCTGGAGAATAAAGGAGACATTTATTGAAAGGCCTTTAGGATCCCCCTTGGGCAGGACAGGGCCTGGACAGGGCTACACCCAAGGTAGACCCAAAATGGACACAAAATGGTCACAAAATGGACAAACACTCACGAGGCCTCACACTTTTATAAGTTTTGGTCCATTTGCATATTGGGGTTTAATTGTCCAATTACAGCTTCAGGTTTTGAGGTCCCATCCTTCTTGTTCCTCCCTTCAGCCACCCTTGGTTGTGCTTTTGGGCTGAAAGTTGTCCTTGGTGTGCAGCAGGAAAAGGATTTGTTTTGTGTCCGTGCTGTGTGCAGAGCTGAGTGACCCTGACTGTGAGCTCAGAGCTGCACCCCTGGGCACCACAGAACATGAAAATATGAAAGCTAAAACTTAAGGCATCACTGGGGTGACACAGTAGGAGGAGTAAAGAAAGCGGAAGAGCCCCGCAGTTGTACTTGCAAGATGCAATTTTTAAAAGAAACATGCAACTGTGCATGCCATGCTGATTTAGATCAAAACACAGGTCAGAAAACAGCTGCACCTTCCCTCCCTCCCATCCTAATGCCATCCCCACACTCTTGCACAGCCCCTCCTTCCTCCCCTGCACACAGGAAGAGCAAAACCCATTCCCATCTGTCCCCAAGTGCTGACATTAACCTGTGCCTCATCCTGTGTGTGGGATGGGATGGGCTGTGCTGAGGGCAGGACAGGCTCTCCAAGGAAAGCTGTCCCACGTGCTGACACAAGGCCTCTTGGTTTGTTGCTGTGTGTGCTCTGTTAGGAGAGGCAGGGAACACACCTGGAAGTGTTCCTGGGCATGGAGCAGCTGCTGCTTTGCTTTGATGATGCACAGAAAGAAAACAGCTGAGCTGGGCTCCCTGGCCCCACCACAGCACCACAGGGGCATCTTCCTGGGGATGCATTTCAAGTCTTGATTTTAATGGGGGTTACTGATAGTCAGCTGGTCTGAAAACAAGACAAATTACCTAGGCACGCCCTTGGAACAGCATTTGGCTGATGTTTGCAATTGCCTATTTCCGCTTATTTTTGCCTGTAGAGTGATGAAGTAAGCTGATGAAAGTTCAGCAATCGTAATCTCATGCATGCTTTATTATTTCCATTGCTGCTGCACCCAGAATCCCCAATTAAAGCAGTTATGTTTGTAATTTGGGTGGAGTCTTTCCTTCTCAATAGGTAAACAAAAAGACAGTACTGAATTTTGTACCAGGCTACCTCTGCCTACTCAGCTTTCATTTAAAGCAGACTGTCTCAGAAAAGGGAAGAATTAAAGCACTGATAGTTTTCAAATGGACAGGTAAATCAGACTTTCAGTTGTGTTTGTGATTTTGCTGCCCTAAAGTTTTCCTGGAGAGCTGGTAAAGCAGAGAAGAGTCTTCCAATAGAAACCCTGAGCTTAATCAGTCCTTTTGTGACTCTAAGCCAAGCTCATCTTTCACTTACATCCAATTCAGCCCAGTTAATTTTTCCTTGGCACAAGTCGTTATTAACAGTACTCAAATAATTGATATTTTCATAAAATCATAGAATAGCTTGGGTTGGAAGGGACCTTTGTTAAAGGTCATCTAGTCCAAGTTCTTGCCCCAATGCTTATGGACAGGGTTTAGGGTTGTAGTTGGCAGTGCTGGGTTAGAGGTTGGACGACATGATGTTAAAGATCTTTTCCAGACTCAACAATTCTGTGGCTCTTGAAATGACCAGAAAGTCATTTATTTTTTTCTCTGGTTAGCAGGTTAAAGAGCAAGGCTCCATTGTATTGAATTAGAAAGAAATAGGAAGAAGAAATGTCTTGAAAAAACCCAGGAAGTGAAAAAAAGAAATAAAAATCGGGCTCCTGGGTTTAAAGAAGATCAGCAGCTGTTGGGCTCCTGAGGCCCTGTGGCCATGCCCTCCCTGTCAGGTTACAAATGTACAGGGTAAGGTGCTGAGCAGGCACAGCCCCACAGCAGAGCCCCAGTGTCCCAGGGCCGAGGTGCCGATGACGCCCGGCACATCGTGGCACGCGCCCGGCGTGTTCCTCGCCAGGAATCCAGGATCTGCGCCTTTCCAGCCTCCCCCTTTGGCATTCAGCCAGCAGCGCTGCGCCTTTGAGAAGCAGGATTGTTCTGCAGGGGGTGGCAGTTCCAAGCAGCCATTTGCCGTGGTGTGGCACATCCATCATCTCCCTGTAATCCACGGCTGCGTGCGCTCACATCACAGACAGTGCTCTTTTCACTGGCTGAGCGGCTGCAGCGCCTGCCAGGGAGCTGGGGGAACTGGCCAGCCTTCAACATTTCTTCACAAGGACTTCTTAATCAGCTCCCATGCCTCTGTACTGTCGTGGCTGTGTGTCTGGTAATTTGCTGTACTTTATGTACACTCTGTTCATCATACAGATTGGCTTTTTACTTTCTGCAGCAGCTCCTCTCACTTTGCCAACACCTTGCCATTTGCAGCTTTAATGCCTATCGATAGCACTTCATCAGCAATAGCTGCCAGTGTGTATTCTTTTTACAAGATGTTCACCCTTGGTTTTTATAGATAGTTACAAATTTAGTCACAAATTGATTGAATACTTGGTTTTCATTTGCTTTTTACATGCAGTAGATTCATCAAAATGAACGGATCATCAGAAGATTGAGAACAGGGGTAGAGGAGCTTCTCTAGGATGGATCAGTGTCCCAGGCCAGTTTATGCCAGCTCTGACAAACCCATCTGTGTGCCTTGTCTGGGTTTTAAAACCTTCACCAAGAGGTTTTCACAGCATCCCATAGGCAGCTGCCTGCACAGCCCTAATGCTGGTCCTCATCCTACTGCCAACATAAAATCCTTAATTTGATTTTCCTCTGCCCTGGGAATCTTTACTCCCCAGACTGAGCCACGGGAACCTGAGCAATCGCATTGTCAGCGAAGCCAGGGCAGAGAAGGTATTTAATACCTCCGTTTTTGTAATGTCCTCTGTCACCCTGAACCATTTATCACATTTCTTCTGGTCTCCCTTTCACTGGTGATGGGTCTTTCCTGTGGCACTTCACATCCACGCCACTTTCAGTGCAACTGGAGGTTTTGCTCTCCTGTTTGTCACCATGTCCCCCATCCCACCATCCCCTGCCTCTCCTTTTCCTGTCTGGCTGAACAGGAGGACACTAGATTGAGCTGTGTGGGGCCACTTCATCTCTGCTTGCCCATGCTCTGCCACACTAATTGGAGACAGTTTGGTAAAATTATTTCTCTCTTACAGATGCCAGTTTTAAGCAAAACCTATTACCAGAAAGCATCACTGTGTAACTGGATAGTGAAAGTAAAGTCCAGAGCAAACTTCAGGCATTTCTCCCAGTCCAGTTTCAAATGTTGTTACAAGGATTGGAACTCACAAGTCAAGCAATTTGCTTCTAAGTTTTTAATGGAAACATATGGAAAAATGGGGTGGGGAAGAGATTGTGCATCAGCCCATGTACAAGGAATTTTTTTGCTGCTAAGTGATGATACTACAGTAATCCTTGCATAAACAAGGCTTGGTATTTTACAAGGAAACTATGATATTAGTTCCATTAAAGTTGCACACAGAGTTGCGTGACCACTGTTGCTCCACAGCAATTTTTTTTTCATTTACTGTCAGTGGCAGAACTAAACTGCCTTGTGATATTCAGTGAGGTGCAACAATTTGTTGCAGAGAAACAGATACAAGGGCATTTCTTTTCTTGCCTTCTCCCCCTCTGCAGCTGGAAATAAACGCTTTGAGTCTTGCAAGGTCTGATCTCACAATATTTTCCGCTTTTTGGAACAGCCATGGTGGAACTGAGGGGTTCTTCTGGCTGGGTGACACATCACAGGAGTATTTTTATTTCCTGTTACAACAGCCTTGAGTTGCTCTCAGCTTTGGAGATGTCAGGAGCCTGTAGTGCTTGAGTGTACCCTGAGGTCAGTGATGGAGGGATGCCTCAGGGCATATCTCAAACTTTGATACACATGTGGCCAGTTGGAGAAGATTCAGTGAAATGATTAGCTCTGTCTCTTCTAATTATTTTGAATGGTTCTAATGTAAAGTTGTCACTAGAAGGCTGTAAATCTGTGGGGTTTCTAGTTTAGGGTTTGGTTGCAACCTTATGGTTGGTAACTTGGTAACTGTTCTAAATACCAGTAAATATTGGGGTTTAATTGAAAGCTAAAATGTCCACTGTTGTTCTTTGCTGCCCTTTAATTACCATTGTTTATATCTTCCATTTTTTGATTTGACAGTGGTGCATGAATGCCCCAGTCAAGATCACAACCTTGGCTACTGTAGGTGCACAGAAATTACTGTCCATATCCTGAAGAGCCTACACAGGCCAGGAAAGAAAACTGAATGGTTGTAAATCATCTTCTGAGCTCCTTTTCTTTTTAGAGTTCATGGCTCAGGGAACACTACTCAGCAGCAGTGGTTAGAAAGACTCTACCATTCACCTTGCACCACCTCTGCCTGTCTGGGAAATTGTCACCTCTGCTTTGTAACACACCAATCTTTATGAGCCTTTGTTTCAGATCTCTAATCTATCTGTAAATTAGGTATTTTTCCTGGCTACCTCAGTTTGCAGTGCTTTCTCCATCATCTGGCTCCAGTTATGTGATGCTCACATGCTATCTCTGACTAAATGTTCTTTGAAGTTATAAAGCAGAAGATGCCCTAGGTGTAAGCTCCTTTGATTCAGCTGCTTCAAGCAGAGAGAGCACAGTTGAAGTATAAAGGTTAATTTCACTGATCTCAATTCAAGTTAAATAAGAATTTAATGAAGTCCAACAGATGCTCAGTTTACTATTCCTGAAAACTTAGTTTCTCCAAATTCTTTACCCAAGTAGACAGTCTGTGATGTTTTCTTTTCCAGCAAAGGATATACTACTTGGCCTAGATTTTTGTAAGATGTCAGATGACAGGAATGGGCCTGCTGAGACCAATCCAAGATGCTTTGTGGTCTCTGGGGAAACAAAAAAATCTAACTGATTATCCAGTTTTTAGATGGGATAGGGTTAATTTTCATCTTAGTCCAGTGCTGTGTTTTGAATTCAGGATGAGAATAATGTTGATAAGACACTGATGTTTTGATTGTTGTTAAGCAGAGCTTACCCTGAGTCAAGGATTTCTCAGTTTCCCATGCTCTGCCAGGGAGGAAGTGCAGGAGGAGTGGGGAGAGCATGACCAGGACACCTGACCTGAGGTGGCCAAAGGGAGATTCCACCCCACATTCCCAGTGTATAAACTGGGAGGAGCTGGTCACTGCCTGGACAGGCTGGGCATGGCCAGAAGGTGGTGAGCAAATGTGCAGTGCGTCACTGACTTCTCCTGGGTTTCATTCCTCTCTCCTTTTCATTACAATTATTGTTAGGTTTAGTTTTTTGGGGTGTTTTATCTGATTCTCCTGTCCTAGAGATAGGGAGAGGGGACTGAGCCAGCAGCTGTGTGTTGCTCAGCTGCCAGCTGGGGTTCAACCACGACACTGCCTGAGCTGGTTCCTGCAGGGGAGCCCTGAGGAGCAGACCCTTCCTGCTGTGTCAAACTGGTGACCTGAGCTCATGGTCCAGCCCAAAGCCCGGTTTGTGTGTGCTGGTTATGGCTCAGGTCTCAGCCAGGGCCAGGAGCAGATTGTAGGGGTGCAGAACCAGCACTCAAACCCTTGCCCCCACAGAAAGATTAACCTGCCATCATGTAAATGTGTAAATTCATGCAGCCAAGTAAAATTCAAATTCTTAATTCAAAAGGAAAACCCTTGGTAATCCTAAGTGTATACCTAAATTCCAGATGGGATCTATGGAGCTCTTCTGCAGTTGTAAATTCAAGGATCTCTTATAACCTGTGGTGTCAGTCATATGTGGCTTAAGTAGATTATGACAACTTTGCAGTCAACTTTGACTGCAAATTTCTTCTTACCAGGATGGAATCTGCATGTGAAATGAGGTTTGCCTGGCCTAGACATCCACAGGCTGGCCTGACTTGCACAGCAATCCCAAGTACAGGTTCACATCAGAGATCTTAATTATTGTCCCCAAACATCAGGCAAGTAATCTGCATTTTGAAGAGTCTCTAAATGGGTATTTACATAATTTATGTTGTACAAAGTCCACTGATGTGTGTTTGCATAATAGACCACAGCAGTGCCAACAGATCCATGGCAGCACACAATGTCAGCTCTCATGAACTTGCAGTGGGTTTTTCCCTTTATTGGAGCTCCTGTGACAGAAAGAAGTGGCAGTAAAGAAAATATATATAACTGATACATCTCAGAGCAGACTGAGGGCCTGGCAGAGCTTCCTTGGCTGCCTGGAAACACACAGGGCTCAAGCCTCCTGCTCAGCACAGAGAAGTGCTCTGTGTATGTTCATGCCAGTCCCGTGCATGGAAGCAGCAGAGATGGCCCTTCATGTTCATCCAGCCCCACTGAATTCCCTGAAATGGGGTCCCCACTGCTCTCCACGTGCTTCCAGCAGCCCCCTGATGCTTGCATGCTCTCCAGCTTCCTCCTCCTTGAAAACAGGCACTTGTTCTCA
The DNA here is from genome assembly GCA_013398615.1 of Brachypodius melanocephalos. Taxonomy (NCBI): domain Eukaryota; kingdom Metazoa; phylum Chordata; class Aves; order Passeriformes; family Pycnonotidae; genus Brachypodius; species Brachypodius melanocephalos. The sequence goes on along the minus strand of VZSR01001065.1, from coordinate 4,157,551 downwards.
CCAGCACCCAGCCCAAGCCCCTTGGCAGGATCCAGGCACGGGTGCCTGCAGGAGGACCTTGGGCAGTGTCACCTGGGCACTCAGGCTGGAGCACATCAGTGCAGAGAGAAGCCAGACCTTGGGGTTCCAGTGCAGGGTTTATCACTCCCAAAACGGAGGGTTTAGCATTCTTATGATGGAGATAATGCCTTGAGGAGGGGTTAGCCCATGAGGACTAATGGCAGTGGTGCTTTTTCCTTTTGGCCAAGTGAGAGAAGCCTGGCCAAGGTAAAGCTGAGCAATGTTGTTACCCAAAAAAGGGGATGATTTGTAGCCCTCAGTCTGTTAGGTACCAGTGTTGGCAGACTTGTTCAGCTCAGTCTGGTGCTTTTGCTGTAGGTGACTCCATGAAAATTGGAGGGAGCAGTTCACATCCTTACAGAAACAGAGCAGGGAAAGGGATCACTACCAGCTCCAAACAAGAATTTCCTTCCTTTAATTTTCCCCACAGCCTGAACACTGACAGAACATAGCCTTATGCATACCCTGATGCATGGGGCTTCATTTTGTAAGACTTCCTATTAGAAAAGTTTCTTTTTTACCCTGGTTGTGTATCTCCTTTCCGTTTCAGTTGATTTGGGGTATTCATCATCCTGCTGACTGTGATAAGGGTTCATCAGTTTCACTGCATGCTGCTAGTAAGATAATGCTTTGGTATTTTCACATGAGCCATGTTCTTGGTGCTGCAGCTCCCCAGCAGAGTGATGGCTCTGAGCATCCTCCCTGTCAATACCTGTCAGCTGGGGTGGAGCTGGGGCTCTGGCTGCCTGGATAAACCAGCAATGTGAAATAGAGGATGTGCAGTGCTGAGGAGTTGCCAGACTAGAGCAGGAGAAAAGACTAATTTAAGCTTCCCATACCAGAACTGAAGCAAGCCTAATGCCACAATGGTTTTCTGTACTGCTCCTGATGTTCAGGCTACAATGGTTAATCCAGGATAATATCTTGCAATAGTTTCTTTTGATTTCAGTTCTGAGTGAAATTAAATACTGCAAAGATTCAATTTAAAAAATCCTACTGATTGATATAAGGACTAGTTATACCGTGTGACATTACAACTAATCCTTTTTTATCATCTAGATTAAAAGCAATCAGATGCTATGTAGATTTAAGTTATTTCAATGTTTATTCTATAAGTAAACATCAGTTATTATTATTATTATTATTATTATATCCTATTTGAACCTCTTTAAGAGGTGTTTTGTATAAGGTTCTATGGCTGCTCCAGAAATGACAGAAATTCAAGAAGAATTTTAAACCTTCTCTGTTGTCACTGAGATCTGGCGACTTCAGAATCTTAAAGCAGGAATTGTATCTGCCCAAGTTTCTAAGGGAGCAATGGGGATAAGTGGAGGAATTTGACTGGCTTTTAAAGAATGAGGAATGATGAGAGCAGCCTGCTTGCAGGGTGAAAAGACCCTTTCAGATATCTTTGAGAGATGCTTGTGATTGTTTTCCTCTGGCTGCCATGCTGGAAGTTGATGTGAGTTGTGGTTATTCACTCTGGATTTGGCTGAGCTGCCTGTGTTGAATCCTCCCTGCCTCTTTTTAAAGGCTGCTGAGCTAAAAGGGCTCTGCCCTGAGTCTCAGCCGTTTGGTGGGAAGGGAGTTGTGCAGTGGCTGATTTTTTCCTGCTCCCTCCTTAGAGATATGAGATCTGCTTATGCTAAAATGTGAGAGGGTGTCTTCCTGAGCAGAGAGCAGTCCATGCTCCTGCCCCTCGCTGCCGTCCCCTGGGAGGCACGAACACACCTCGTGCTGTGGCACAGAGCATTTCCCATTGTCACTTCTCCTTTGGCTCACACTCTGTTAGTTAACTGATTCGTTCTTTCCAGGGTATTTGGGCCACTTTGCTTCCAGGGTAGACCCAGGCAGTCCAGGCAGAGCCTGCTTCAGGCTGAGATGCCCCTCCCTGCACAGCTCCTCTGACTGGACAGGGCACCAGAGACCTGGGTACAAATGCCCCTTGTAAATCCCTCCCAGGAAGGGGCTGAGCCCTGCTATCATCTGTCCCTGCTGGCACATTCCTCCCTTGGTGTGATCCCACAGGCCTGTGCTGGCAAGGTCTGGCTGAGGAGAGCAGACCTGCAAAGCATCCTCCACCTCCAGCACAGCTCCCAGAGCTGGTGTGCACAGCCAGCAGCACAAACACAAATCATGGAGGGCTTTTGGAGATGGAGAAGGAGCTGGAGAACCCCCTAGGGCTAGGCAGTAGCTGCCTGGGAGTGTTGAGAATCTCCCTGTTGTGTGAACACAGCTCGGGCAGTGCCTGGCACAAGGAAACCTGAACTCCCTTGGGGATTGGCCTTGGTGTATTCAGGCTGTAGTCTACTCAAACCTGACCTTACCCTCAAGCTATGTGGTTGTCTTCTCATGGCATGAAGAAACTGTAAATGCTGCTTAGGTAGGCCTGCGAGTGCTTTCAGAATTGCTTTTCAGTTCTAGACCTGAGGGCTGAGACACATGTGCCTGACTTCAGCAGGTGGGTCACAGTATTTATCTTGGTGCTCCAAGTGCTGTTCACAGTTCAGCAAAGTTTAAGGGAACTTCCCATCCTGGCTGTAAGTTGAACTTACACTGCTGAAGTATAAGGTCATATCCAGGCCTTTTAAAAAATGGAGCTGTCTGTGTTCAAGCAGCGGGGCTAAATTAAAATCCTTATTACAAATGTCAATTGCAAGTACAATTAGCAGGTTATGAAAAGGTTGGATATTTGTAACATGTGAATTTTGAAGCCAGGAAAGGGTGCAGTTTCTCCTTAAGGGAAAGAGTGCCAATAACACATGCTCCTTTTCTTCCCGAGAAATTAAGGAGTGTCTGGGGGAGAGGAGTAGAGATGGCTTTAAATATTTTTGTACTCACTTCCAAAATAAGTTTATAGTTTCCCCACATACAATTTAATTAAGCCTTCGATTTGACCTTTGTATTGAGCAATAAAAGTTAACTGGGAAAGATGTGGGCAGAAGGGGAGCACAAACAAAGCATGCCCCACGTCAGCCAGTGTGAGAACTGTTTCTGTAACCAAAGCTAATGAGATCATCAGGACAAAAGCAACAGCCAAAGCATTTTCAATTATTACTAATATTTTTCTTCCTCGAGCCAGTTTATATTTTTCCTAATTACAGCTTTGAGCTGCGGCGTGATATTTAGCAGATGCCTTCAGCACTTGGCGTGCTGATCACTTGCACACTCCAGACTGGCAGGGGCACCTAATCTTTGAAGTCTGGAGCTCGCATTCATCTTTAACCATAAAGGTCAGCCCTGCATTCCTTGCATCCCCCCAAACTCCCATTAAGTTTAATAGGAGCTGGGAGCACGCGAGGCATGCGGTATCAGGATCGCTCTCGGTCTGCCTGATACTGCCAGTGAGGCATGTACACAACTTCCAAACTTGGCTAATTAATTGCACCATACAGTGAAGGCAGAAGGCTGTCACAGGGCTTTGGAGTTGTTTCTTTTATTACGAGAAAGTTACAACGAATGTTGCACAGATTTACTGGGAACATGATGTTTTACAGACACTTCCATGCTGTGTTTCAGGATATCATGTCAGCTGTGCTGCACTACGGACGAGGTATCTGGCAAACTAAACAAGCATAAACATGCAACCACAAACATGTGCCTAAGACTAGACTAAAAACAGATGTTTCCAGGAAATGTAAAAGATGTTTGGCATGTTTTAAGCTTATACTTTCAGCTTGTCTGCATTTGAATAAGTCCCATATTAATAAAAACAAAATGACAAAACCTTTTCTTGCAAACGACTGATTGATTAATGGAAGTACTGTTGAATCACACGAGGTTTGTTAGCTTAGATTATTTCTTCCCAAGGAAAAGATGGATTGTTCCTGTTTGACATTTACCATGGCAGGAGCTGAGCTGTTCTACGTGCAGCTTTACTTTTAAACCCAGAAGTGATGCAGTTGTATTGTGGGTCCTGAAAATCCTGCAGGGCTTGCTATGGCCACTGTATATCAAAAGCCAAACACACACAGTGACAGGTTTCCTTAGAGCAGGACAGCTGAGATAATGTCCTGTGCTCTCATATATACACGTATATATTGCCCTCAGATGTGTGTGGACTAAAAGATTGCTTGGGAAAAGGGGAAGGAGCTGCCATTTCCTATAAATGTGGCTTCTAAGCACCTGACATCTCAAACTGTCTCGTGGTTGTTCCTGCCTTTTCTTTATTGCATTTGAATTAGTTCCTGAAAGTTCCAGCCAATGTTATTTCTTCAGGAGAGTGGGTATGGCTCTCAGATGGAAGAATTTGCATCCAGAATGCACAAAATGTGCAAGGAAATAAAGTAGTTCTCTCACTGGTCCACAGCGAATGGCAATCTGCCAAAGATCACACAGAGCTTAATATAGAATTAAAGCCTGGACATAGATAATCCTGGTCCCAATTTACGATTATCCCCCCACTCATTCTTTAAAAAAAGAGAAACTTCTTAAAAAGAGGAATGGAAAGATCTCAGAATCAAACTGGGACACATCATCTTACCCCCATAATCTTGTCCCACAGGTCTTCTGGAAAGGCTGGCCTGAACCTGATGCCACTCAGGAGTTCAGTGGGGAGAGTGGTCTATGCACTTGAAACTCCTGGAGTTTTCTTTTTCTGATTAAAGACTTTTTTTCCCCTCCTAACACCAGGTTTCCATAAAATAGTGTATAGGGAAAAGGCTTCTCTGGACACCACGTTCTCAGGCTGCAATAGAAAATGGTAGAACAGAGCTGTTCACTGCTTCCCTTCTTCTGGCTCCACAAATCATCCATTACCCCCACCTTTTACTGACTGGTGTTATACAGACAACAATAACAGACTCCAGAATTTGGAGAATTGCATCACGAGTTATCATAGTTTAGGAGTTCTCACATTCCCATTTCCACAGCATTCTTGTTTCAATTTGTCTGCTGCAGCTGTAACTGGAAATAATTAGTGCTGGTCTTAATGTCAAGATAATGGATTATTTGGAAATTGTTGGTACATTTTATGGTGACAGCATTGTTTTGCAATTTCAGAGCTTCTTCCTTTGAATATGTAAAAGTAATTTCAGCTTTTGCTACCCGAGGTGATAAAAAGCTAATAATAACACTGCAGCATCTACTGTAATTTAAGAGCCTGTTCCACCAAGTTGCACCTAGCTTTAATTTCCTTATGAAGCTGTCAGCCAAAGCCAGGCCTGTGATCGAAGGGAAATTTATCAAGCAACTGAACTCCAATGTGGAGAGTAAGTGCAGGTGCTGACCAGTTCACTTCAGCCCTGCATTATGAGTGTCATTACACCCATGATGAGGCATTCAAGACCAAGGCATTAATTTGCTATTGGTAGATGCTGACAGTCTGTCTTTTCAAAGCACAGTGTTTGCATGAAAGCCTAGAAAGAAATGGACAGGTCTGACTTGATGTAATTAACGTGGGGAAGGCAGAAATAAACAATCTCTGCTGCTTTTGTAGCCCCAAATTGGGGTTTTTCAACCCCAAATAGCTGGGTTGAAAGTTCTCTCTAGCAGCTCCTGGTTAAAAGTGATGGAAACGTGTCCAGAATCCCCACGTTGTGGGCAGGGTGGATTGATGAGCATGGATTCTCTGCTGTCAGTGCCCTGCTCCATTAGAAACCAGGCTGCTGTAATTAACATTTTACAGGACTGGTCTGGCAAATCTCTCTGGTTTGTTTTTATTCAGCCTCCCCTCCCCAGGGGCTGTACCCCTGTCTGGGGAGAGGATCTGCACCCTTAGAGGCACTCAGGCTGTTGGGCAGTCACGAGTGCAGTGCCTGACGAGCAGAGGTCCAGTGATTTACCACCACAGAGAAAGGACTGAGCTCAAATCAGATCAAGAGAAGGACAAAAATGGAAGGAGGTTTCTGTTAAGTAGCTGAACTTGTTCATCCCTTAGCAGGACAGTAGCAAACATGAACAGATTAAAGCAGACCCTGCTGGTAGCGCTCACTAGAGAGCAATAGCGTGCAAGTACACCAATAAATAGTTATATCTTTGATAATCCCCAGCAGGAGCAAACTGCAAATCATTTGGCCTAGGAAGGGGGAACTGACAGCTCGGGTGCCAATATGACTTGAACTCGTGTCTGATGACCCAGGTAATAACCTAAAGAAATTACAATGGCATTATTTTGCCCCGGTATTTTTACTGCCTCCAATTCAGGGGTACTTTATGTGGCTGAATGCATTTGCGAGGCACAATCAGCCCTCGCTATGGGGAGGTTTCCTGTTCCTGAATTAGATGCCAGTGACAGTTTTGGCTCTCCTGTCATCCTGAGCTGGTCTCTCTGAGGAGCAGTACTGATCCATGGGGGTATTTCTGAGCAGCTTGGTGCTGTCCCTGGGCAGCGATCTGCGCTTACATCTCGGGGTGAAGATAATCCTGAGCACTCTAAACAGCGAGGTCAAGTCATTCTCATTCTGTGTTTTGTTTATACTGTCAAGATGTGAATTTAGCAGCACTTACCGTAGATGAGAGTTCAGCTAAGGAAGTGGACTCAATCCCCTGGACTAACTGAGCTGTAATCACGGGGCCTGGAGGAACTCTGAGCCATCTTCAGTGACCCCAGCAGACCCTGTCCTGGGCAGGAGTCCCAAAAGGCTGCTCAGAACGGCTGCTTTGGCAGTCAGCTGCCTTCACTAAGCACCCTCCCTGGCAGGGTTTGAGTATTCTCACTGAGAGCCTGGGTGAGGGAACAGCTCAGGCACTGCTGCAGGGGCTCTCTCACCCCCATGGGGCAGTGGTAAATAAACAGCACAGAACAATATTCATATGCCAGGGTCCAAAGGCCATCCCATTGTCAGGCTGAGGGGAGCTGGAGCCTTCAGAAGGTTTAACCACTCCATTTCTGGAAAGGAGAGAGGGACTGATGGTGGAAAGAAGTTTCTAGCAATGGAGGAAGCTTCTAATGAGCATCCATAAAGCCTTTAAAACACAGAAGGTAAATAGGAGAACAGACCAAAGCTGTAGTGGGTTGGTTTCTTGGAGTCATACTCCGGGGGCTGAACATCTGGGGTTTGCTGTGTTGAGACTGAAGTTTCATTTCTGTGCTAGTCTTCACACTAACACTTTTTCCTTTCCTAGCATGATCAGTACTTTTTTGCCTTTTGAATGTCAGTAGTAGACTGAATATAACCATCTCTGACTCAGAGAAAAAGATTCGGGAGGAAAAACTCATTTAACTCAGAGTCTCTCAGCCAAAATCGTGGAGTGAGTAAGCAACAGGAACTCTGAGGAAACGGGAATAAAACAGGAAATCTTTATACTGCTGAAATTTGTGCCTTAGAAACCAAGTAGAGGATTGAAAAAGATTTTGAACTGAATTGAAAGTTGAGCTATTTTTATTTATTTTTAAGAAAGGAAAAAAACCAGAGCATTTCAAACAAAATGCCAGTTTTGCACAATTCAATCCCAAATTAGAATTGGCCATGAATAGCATCGGAAGATCCTCTGCTGTGGAGACAGAGGGAGAATTCAGAATGGAGTGCTTCCCCTGGAAAGGATACAGGCAGAATTTTCTAATGTATTATTTAACGCTTGTTATGTAGTGCATTAAGCAGTCACTGAGAGGAAAGCTTTTAAAAACCAACAGTCTCTCTGATAGCATTAAATCTTACCTTAGATTTTTGTTAAAGTCAATAGTAAGAAAATAAACGAATTAATACATTTCAGTCTGCCCGATTTATAGACGCCAATCAAGTTACAATGCTGGACATGGGCAGCTAAAAGAGGGGAATAGATTTACCTGAGTGAGGTCTTAATTTAATCAGCTGGCCCCAGAGAGCTGAAGTCAGCAGGCTGGGATGATATAAGAGGCAGCAGAGAAATAGTGCCTTTACTGCAGTTGCAAAGGAGAGTGACAGTGATGGAAAGGACTCGAGGCAGTGTCAGAACACACCTATTTCCATGATTTATTCTTAATTTACTTTAATGACAGTCTGAAGGTTGTCCATTTTTCTTTAAATGTCCTCAGAATACTGATATTTTCTAAACATTTTGAGCATGCTTTTTCTCCCCTCCTTTCTGTGAGCTCCACTGCAAGCTGGAATCACAGAGGAGCTCTGCCTGCACTTCGCCATAAAGAATTTCAGGCACAATATCAGAATACTCTTTTCCCAAAGTATGCCTTGCCAGCTGCTGTCCCTTCACTGCAGTCCCTCTTGAGTCAGGTGTAGGAATCACACATTCCTCCAGAATTAATGTTGATATTATGGTAAAATGGAGGAATTCATTGCATTTCTTTTATAGTTTATTCTGGCAAAAGAACAATGTGTGCTTTCCCAATACAATAGCTCATTTTTAGTATCAAGTGAATTTATTGGTGGTTGTTCAGAACTACTGACATGCAGACAATGATCTCAGATTGCATTTACATTTCTGGAATACTTTCCATCTTCCCAGTTTCTGCCAGGAACTTGCTTCTGTGATTCAGAGTTTTCATTTTAAGATTGGACTGCTGTTTCATCTGCATTACAAATCCATGCCTTTTGCTTTCTTTTGTATGTGCACTGCATTCATTAGTATCACAAATCCTTTAAACTTGGACCTGAACATTTATTGTTAATTATAAATTCTTCCAGGTAGGCATTTGTTCTTTCTGAGCACTCAGGTATGCTTTTACAGACTGACTATAAAATCATCATCCCTTAAGTAGATAAAATTGTTTGTTTGTTTGTTTTTCTCCACAATGCCAATGAGAGGGTTTAAGGGCAATATGGTCTCAGCAATATTTGCAAATAGCTTGGAAATGTCTTCATAACCAAAGATTTATTATTTTTTTCCTTTAAAAGAAAATCCATGCTTTTGCAATAAAGGGCTACTCCTACTTTCTTATGAATCCAATTCTTTATATGAAAATACATGGAATTGCATCAAAATGCATCTGGAGGGAGAAGCCTTCCAGTGCTTAAAGGAGACTTACAAAAAGAGGGGAGAGTGGCCCTTTACACAGGCAGATGGTGAAAGGACAAGGGATAATGACTTGAAATGAAAAGAGGAGAGATTTTGGTTAGATACTAGGAAGAAGTTCTG
>VZSR01001065.1:4132370-4148379 GCA_013398615.1 Brachypodius melanocephalos | reverse complement strand
GTGATTAATCTCATGTTTACTTTCATGTTTTCAGAGATACTCAAGGACAAGAAAACCCACCCAGAAAACAGAAATGAACCAAAACCAACCGTGAAGAAGATTGACACCACGACCACCACAAGCACTGTCAAGTCATCCTCCAAACACAGTGTGACTGGAACTGGGAGCAGCCCAGCCCTGAGCCCCTCCCTTGCTGTGCTGGCAGCACTGGCAGCTCTGTGGCACTGTCCCCTGTAGCTGCATTGCCCTGCAGATGCTGTGCTGGTGTTCCTGTTCACTGTCATTGATACCTGCAGCCTTAGCCAACGGAAACAAGTGGAAATGGCTCTTAGTTGATGTGATTTGTTAGGATAAATAAGAAGTGAAATGCTGGAGTTGGCAGATACCAAGTGTCATCAGTTACAATGTCTGAAGATAGCCTCTGGCAAAGCCCACCCAAGGTACAGCGAGGATGATCACAAGGGTCTGAGTAGCTTAAGTTATGGGGTAGAAATAACTGAAAACACAGAAATTGTGTATGTGTGTGTTACTGTTTTTATCAATTCCGTTCGCTAGAATTTGACTGGCTGTTGTTTATTTGTTTAATTTTTCTGGTAAGTTATGGGAATGGTCAGTCTCCAAATTCAAGGCAATCCATACTTCGTTTTTTTTAGTGAACAGCTAACGAGCTGTGACACAGTTCACAGAATCATAGAATGTTATGGGGTTGGGATGGACCCTAAAGATCATCGAGTCCCAACCCCCTGCCATGGGCAGGGACCCCTCCCACCAGCCCAGCTCCCAGGTTGCTCCCCTGTACAGGGAAGTGCTCTCTACCAGCTTGATGAAATTCCTGAGTGCTCAAGAAGGTCAAAGCACGTTTGAAAACTTCTTTTCACTCTTATTGTTTAGATTGTAGGAAGCAACATAAAAACATATGGTGTGTCTAATATATCAGTATAGTTGCCTTAACTGTGGAAAAAATAGAACCACTTTGTTTACTGAGGGACATAGATAGTGAGTTTCCTTGACCCACAAAATGTCATTACCAGATGCTTAAGCATATGCTCAAGGCTTACTGGATGAATGTCCAGCAAAGGGAAACGTAAATAAACATTATAATGTTTTATCCACTTGAATGCAGCTCTGTAGAGAAAAAAAGAAAAACCTCACAGAAGGAAAAAAAAAAAAAAAAAAGATGATTCAGTTCAAACTTTCTTTGCCTATGAGATGTTACATAGAAACCAACTTAAGTTTTCGATAAATGTCCCAGAGATATAAATTATTGGGAACTCCCATTAGACACTAACTAGATTTTGTGCGTTATGGATCTCTCAAATCACCCGTTTCATAAACTGTGTATTATTTAATTACATTTAATGTTTAAAATTTTGTATCACGTTAGGTGTAAATGTAAAACATTCTGAAATCTAGAACATTCTCTGTTATGCTTCATCTTAATTGCTACCCTAGAAAATGTCCAACGTGCATTATATTACAATGCTGTTTTTTTTAAGTCGATACATTGATGCATTTTAACTTTTTGGATGAAAAAGTACTATAATTACTTCTAATGGGTTAAGAGTTAATGTGTGTTTTCCATCAACTGTTTACAGTGCCATTGAATATATGTATACAAACACAACTGTATGAATACAGTGATTAATATGATAAAGATATGAAACATTAGAATTGTTATATTTACTACATTTCATAACTATTACAACCGTTTCATGGCCATTTTCATGTTGTAGACTATTCTTATGTACAGTTTTGTAAGATTTAATGTAAAACACTTGCCTTTGGTTTTTTGTAAAACATCTCTTTGATACTTGGCATTACCCAGTCACTGAGATTACTCAGAAGACGAGCCCTGGATCTCACTGACCAGCTCCAGGCATTTTATTGGAAACTTGGATTATAGAAGTTTGACTCAAGGGAGGTGCCATGGACCAGGATTACTGCTGGGTGTCACCACACAGGAGGGGACAATAGTACAGAACAAGCAGACAATAAGTGAACAGAGGCTCACTACACTTGCACGTTTCCAGACAGTACCAATGAATGTGTGTAATTTTGTTTGCAAAGATGGAGCTTGAGTTTCATTTCCAGTTTTGGTTCCTAGATCACATTTGTGACATAAAGGTATGATCAGAACCATGGATGCACCCAGCTGCAAAGGCAGCATCTCTAAAGTGGCAGCAGCTAAATTTTCTAAAAGATAATTTGATTTTAATGTTGAAACAAGGAGATAAAATGGAGAAGATATTTACATTAATATCAAGTGTTTTATAATTTAACTCTGATTTTTCATAATGTTAAGGATATTAATATCCCCAAGGAGTGCTTCCCAGTCCAATCAGTGAAAATCAGTTTTCCCTACAAGTATTTAAATGGCTGTCCTGTGTTTACCAGGGCTTGTGAGCTGCACCAGTCTATGGAACCATAATTAAAAATGCTGCTTCTGGCATTCATTCTCAGTGCCCTTTGGAAAAGTGTTGTTTAACTGTGGAGGTGTGCAGATCCCATCATTTGTACAGTGGAAGGACTCTGTTACACCTGGCACTCTTAGAGAATCCTGCACTGTGATGGCTGAGGCAGACAGGAGCTCTCTGTGCACACACAGGAATGTACCCTGGGTGCTCACACTCACCAGCTGCCCCTCAGCTCACACCAGCACTCTGGCTTCACTGGAGCCATTCCTGTCTGAGCTTGGCAGCCTGGCCACTGGTTTAGTGTTCTCACACTTACAGTGCTCAGTCATCCTTCAGGCACTGAAAGTGTCCCTCAGGGTTCCTATGGATAGCGGTTTCAGGGCTGGGCTCAATCCTGCCAGATGTCAGCTGTGCAGTTGGGAGTTTTCAGGTTTTCCTCACCTGCAGAGAGGGATCTCGAACAGGCAGAGCCAGGCGTGTTTCTGAGGTCTGTTCTGGAAAAGGTTTTAGTGGTGATCTCCTCTCACCAACTGTGTGTTCAGCTGCAGCAGAGGGAGCTGCAGAAGCCCTATAGGAGGCAAGTTTGCAATAATTCACCCAGGGGTTATTTGTTGTTGCTAAATGTCATCATTTTGCTAAACAGAAACCTCTGAAAAATCACAGGTTTGGATTTGGGGATTGGTTGGTGAATATTTGTATTCATCTCTCAAGCTAAACAAGACAACCCTTTAAAAGTTTCTGTAACAAAACACAAGAAGTTCAAATCGTGGAGTGAGATAGAATCAACTCATTTCATTGGACTCAACCAATATTTTGATAGACACAATTTGCTGCAGAATGAGGGAAGAGGGCTCTGCATCAATTAATACATTTCATGCAAAAACACTTCTACACTGAAAGACAAGTACTGATCAAACCAGCATGAAATATGTTCACAGTGAGCATCAAAAATGGTGCCATTTTAAAGGGAAATGCAGTTTATTTTTACTGGTGGTTTATGATATTTTTCTCCCCTCAGGATCAGCTGCATTAACATATTTTAAAAAGAATGTTTTCCATCAAATAAACCATCTATACCAGCAAAGGCAAAACCAACTGGCTGTGTCAGATAAAGGAAGCATTCATTTTCAGATGAATAAGATACCTGCTTTACAAAGTCTTAGTTTGCTACCCAGGACACTGTAATTATGATGTAATTACAAAGGTCTAAATTCAAAATACTTTTGAACTTGTCTATGTAATCTCAGCGTAAAATAAGGTATCAGTTTAAAAGCATTGCTGTAGCCTTGCCTAACAGTTACAAATTGTATTTAGCCACTGCTTTCTGATTGTTTATTGTTTTGCTATGACCTTCTTTGAATATTTTGCTGTGCCCACATTTCTGAATGCCAGCATTGGGAAGTAACTGCTGTCATACATTTGCGAGTAAAATCAATGTACAATTTTGTGTTGGGAGTGATGCAGGCTTTTTACCAAATCAGACAAAGCTGCCATGGGTTCAGTGTCAGTTCTTAGTGTTTCACTGCTCTTCAGGCTCTGTTCCTGTAAGAGGCTCAGATCTGTGGGTGTCCAGTGCCCTGCCTGGCTGTGAAAGCACCAGGGGAGGATGCTCTGGGTGGGCAGAGGCGTGAGTGGCTGCAGGGTGCCAGGGCATGGCAGCCTCCAGCTGGCTGCTCTGAGCCCTGAGCCCAGTGTTCTCAGCTAATTTCAAGCAGCTTTTACATCTCTCCAAATCATCTCTTGGAGACTGGCCAGGCAAAGAGCAGCAGAGAATCAAGAAACTGCATTTTCAGACGACTTCCCAGCCACCTGCTAGGAATTGGACTTTCTTTGCAGTTTAGATGCTTTACACAGTCTGGCCTCTCGCACTTTTTTCTGGCTTGCACATTGCCAGTGCTGTGCCCTGTCTTCTAGTGCAACTTTGTTATTGCATAAGGAACTGTGATTCTGATCTCTCAGTAATGAAGCGTTTTGAGGTAAAAATGTCTGTCAGAGCCTGATAAGGGCACACAAATAATACTGTCCAGCTGTATTGACTTCAGAGGCTGTGCATGGGTATCTGGCTGTGAGAGTCACATCTCTCTGATCTCTTAAATCAGATCTGTCATTAAAACAGCCCTATTCCCTTTTGATACCAACTGTGACATATAGAAAAATTTTAAATTTGACTCTCTCATCCTGTATGAGTCTTCGCCATGTTGTCCTAATGGATGTTGTGTACAGACTTCATTTTAATATTACTCAAGGCTTTTGGCCCATATTTACTGAGATATTCAGTATTGCACATTATTAGGTCTAAACAAGGTCTATTCAAGTGAGAGGAGCTGAAACATACATTGAAGTGACATACTGAGTAGGACAAAAAAATTCAAAAAGTTGCCACATTCCTGAATGGAACTCTTCACCTTAGACAGAGTTCACAGTCAAAATTTCCTAGCTAGCATGGTGTCAGATGGATTTCAGCTTTTTATTGAAAATTGATAAGCAGTCTACCCATTTTCAAGTGGAAATCAGTTGATATACATACTTTCCTCATGTCTCCTCATGTGGTCAAGTTTAGATCTGTAGGAGACATTCCCCGTCTTGCACACTGTAAGCGCTTAACGTTACAACTGGCCATAAGTACAAAGCATTTGTTTTCATTTATAGCATTTCACTACTCTCAGTGCTTCTTGCAATGACATATGGCATATATGTCAGTGAAAAGTGAAACATCTTCCAGTCAATGTCATTACTGTTCTGACATGTGTTAGTCAAAAAGAACACAAGTGTATCTTCCTCCCATTGCCTCAGAAGTCTAGAATTATTCTCAATACTAAATTCTCTTCTGTTTTCCATTGTATTTCTCTAAATAACTGCATTTGAATTGTATTAAATATTAAGCCACAAAAAAAAGTAAATACTGGGTGAGAGATTGTAATAAATAGAGAATAAATTCAGGAAAAGATCCTGCATTTAACATAGAGAATACTACTAGGAAAGAAATCACTAGAACAATTTTTGGAGTCCCTCTCCCTTCTCCAGGTTCCTCACCATCCCACCTTCACACAGCGCAGCAGGAAGCCTGCATGCAGGAAGCTGGTACTGAATTCAGCAAAGTGAATGAAAACTATTGCTCCACAGTGGTATTTCCAATATCTTGCTTGCAGTGGATATCCTTTTGCTGTTTGCAAGGAATGCATTCCACCTGCACATGTAGCTGCTTCAGTCCTGACTCTGGGAGCAGCTGCAGTTGCTGCAGCTTTCAGAGGAGGCTGCTGGACAGAGCATGATGCAATATTTTGTGTCACTCCATGTCACTGTCCTTAAAATAGGCTGGTTTAGGCATTCTGGTCATTACCAACACTACAAGGACTTCCCCCGTGGAAATCCTGTAACACCCTTCCAGGAGAGGAGCACATCAAAGAGAGGCCACTGGTGCTCCCACGATGTGCTTGAAGTGCTTCATTAAATACCCACTAACAACCACGTTGGTCTCTTTTCTTCCATGCAGCAAGTGTTAACACCACCTTGCAAAATTATGCTGTTTGCTCTTAATCATTTCAATTAATCTTTAGTAAATTACCCAGTACTTTGTAATTATAATATTTGCAGTTAATTTAGTGCCATCTTAAAAATAATTAGTTGCATAATACAGGCAATTAATATTTATTCAGGGTTTTTTCTCTTGCAAGGGGATATATAAATTGTCCTCAGTGGCCTTTCTGTACCTAATTAGCACCTGTTTGAATTATTCTATAGGCTATGGACACTTCATTTGAAAAATAAATGCATTCCTAGTTTTGTGAACTCCTTGCAAGTACACAGTTGTAAAAATTACTTTACAGGGGAAAAGCAAAAGCACGTTTTCATACATCTTCTGGGTTTATGAGCCAGGCTAGGCTTTTAGGCTCTTGCACCTAAAATAGTTACTGACATTTTAAATGCCGTTAAAATGGAAGAAGTCTGATTCCACTTTCCCATAATTAAGTACAGTATCCCAGATTTGTAGCCTGCTTTACTCAGTAATGAAAAAGAAAAGCAGTAAGACTTCAAGAATATAGATACTAATGTAATTTTCACATTTCTGTATATGCATATACAGTTCAGAAGTTGAGAACATTGTGTTAAACTTGTGGAAATTAAACCAGATTGCTTCAATCTTGCAAGGAAGCTTCTAGGTAAATAGTAATTTTCTATTTAAATGCACAGAAGACTGAGAAAAATCATTTGATCTTTCTAAAAAGAAGATCTGAAAAAAACTGTTTACAATCTCCACACATACAAAATTGAGAAATCAAAAATAAAGATATTTTTCTGGAGGTATGAAATGTTGGAACACACTTTCAGCTCCTGTAAATCAATGCAGTTCCTCTGATTTCAGTTTAACAATGTAAATTTACCCTGACATACATATCTAGCCCAAGAATGGGAATTCCTGCCCATCTTTTTGCAGGTGCAGAAAATGAAGAGTAACTGCAGGGATTGAAAAATCTGCTTAAATTTGCATTGCCTCAGCCACTGATCAGACAGTCTCTTATGCCTGTAACACAAATCTGTAAGACATGGGATGCCCTAGATCTTCTGGCATTTCCCCTTTCTAGGGCACAGCAGGGGCCTTTTCCAGAAGCAGTTTGTTCTACACCTTGTAGCTGGGCAATAAGGAGATATTTATTCTGTGAGTATCTCCTAGGGTAGAAATCCTTTCTCAGAGAAGCTTCGCTGATACAGATCAAGCTTTGAGGCAGATCAGGTCTGATTTTTCTGTTTCATGTTAAAACAGGATCCAGGTCTTGAACTGGTCTCAAAATTTAAGAGAGACTCATCAAAGAAGACTGATGGTGGCTTTGATGTCTTCAGGGAAGCTCACACAGCAGAGAGGGCAAGCAGCTGTGTTCTGCCTCAGGTGAAGCTTGTGTGTCTTTGCATTCAGTTTCAGGTAAAATTATCCAGGAGTTTCCAAATTAGCAAAATTACAAATTCCTGAGTTAGTGTAGCTGATACTCTATAGTGAAGAAATGAAATTTCTTCCTAAGCAGAAACAAACATTAGTCTATATTATGCTAACCATCCAACTTGGAAGGAAACCAAAGCAGGATGTTAGGCCTCACAGAGATCCCCCTGAGTGGGGTTGGGTTTGGTGCAAGTGTCAGAGTTTACCTGGTTGTCATGGAAGAGCACATCTACCCGTCAGTTCTGTTTGGGGGCTGGAAAAAACCTCGGGTTTATGGCTCCCAGGTGACAAACCATGTGTAGGCAAAAGCTGTAGACAAGTCCACAAAGCAGTTGGGGTGCATTTAACTGACTTCTCTGAGCTTTTGCATTAGGGATGAGCAACAGGGTTAAAACCTCCTCCCAAAACACTGCAGCTGCAGATGGGAGCAGGCTATTGGAGCAGCAATACTACAGAAAATGTTTATTGTATCCCACTTAGTCTATGGAGCCCTGTTGGAATAAAAATGGAAGCCAGTACACCAAACCTTGCAATCTGTGTTGCATAATGCAGCTACTTACTGTTCTTTGGTATCAGAACTAACACAGCATGAATGTTTACACTACACTGGGATAGAAACTCTAGTAAAATATGTTCTTTGCCATTTAGCTTTTTAAATAACTAGTTCATGGCCTCCTAGTCTGTTTTAGTTCATTTTACTTTACAGGAATTAATAAGCTGCTCCATTTGTATCTTACATTTGTTGTATCTTGGGTATTTTAAGTTCCAAAATAGATTGGTTTTGCCCTAAGGTGTATTCAAGCTCTAATATATACTTCTATTTCCCAGGCACGTGTTTTATTTGCAGTATATCTGCTTAAATTTTTATTGCATAAATTTGTCAATTTTCTTCAGTTTGTTTTCAGCATTGAATACAATAAAGGCAATTTAAAGAAACAATGTCTGAAAACAAAGTCTTGAAAGAAGAACAAGGCTACTTTGAAAAGCTAAACAGCGTGCTTTGTAAAAGACAGTGAACTGTGATTGGGAATACAAATAAATACTCCACAGCAGGAAATTGTTGTCTATTAAAATTTCTATTCTTTCCCTCTGAGTGTTTTTCATCATCAGTGATGTAAGTTACAAAGCTTATAAAACCTTAAATGTATTTTAATCTGTTCAGATGATGTTTTGACTAAAGGATGCAGACCTTGAGAACTGCTGAGGAGCTCAGTATTTTGGCCATAGTCTGGCAAGGAAAGGTTTGTTTCTTCAGCACATAACTACGATATTGTTCTTCTTCCTTTCTTGAAATAAGCACAGTCAGGTGTTAAGGTGCCTACCTGCTCTCCTGGGAGCTCTCAATACCCCTGAAGAGATGCAATACTTGCAGTGGTCTCCTGGGTAAAGGGGACACACCTCCCACAACAGGTAGGACTTTTCCAAAAAGTTTCTATTCCTACATAAACAATCAGAACTGAGTTCTTTATTGACAGAGTTCTTGCAATCACTGTGTGTCCTATTAAAAGCCATTTCCCTGGTTTTGATTAGAAGCACGTTACTGCTCTGTCTTCATATAAGCCAGTGTACTAGAAAAGGGAACTCCCTTCTGTCAGCTTCCATTCTCATCACTTGTCACTTACAAACTTGGCAGTTTTCCTTCATTTGGATGGGGGTGGGGAGGGAACAAATCTTGTAATTTTTTTTCAGATGTCTCTACCTAAAGTGAGACACCAGAGACCTTTGCTGTTAAGCATTTTTAAATCTCATTTTCAAGAGCTTCTCTTCACTGCTCTGTCAAAACAGATGGGTTTTTCCTGCTTAGAAGTTGGTGGGAAAGGTTTTGTCTGTTTTATTTACTGTTCTGGTAGTATTGGTTGAAGACTGTAGGACAGACCGCTGAAGCGCAACAGTATCATGAACAAAATGTTCCTTGATTGTGTTTACACGACTGTGTGCCTCCTGTCTACCTATCCATTTTTTTCTTAGACAATTTGGTTTTTGATTGCATAATGATTTGCATATTGCCTCCTAAAGCATCTATGACTCCAGCTGTCCCTGATTCTTTCAAAATGCTTCCTATTTGAGGTCCAGGAATTGCATACAGCTCATCCCACCATGTATGGAGAGTGCTTTTTGCTAATATATTCGGGTTTGACCCAGCTCCAAAGATAATAGCCGACAGCTCTTCTCTGCTGATACTAAAGGGATGCTTGTTCTCTGAAGTGCTGCCTCATAAAAGCCTTTTAAGGATTTCACATTCATCCTCTAATTAAGCAGGTGTCTAAATCTGCAAAGCTGCTTCATTCTGAAATCCAACCTGCCTCCACTTCAAAGGTTGTTGTTTCTTCTCCCAAAGATGCTTTAAAAGTGCTTCTTTGACACTTCAAATTTGTAGGGTTATTTAAAGGCTTTGCTTCTCACCTGATTCTGTATGTATTTTCCAAAAGTACTCAGAATACATCAGATCTGATGACGTGCCTCAAGGACATTCTTTAATAGTCGTGCTGGAGTTCATATCTTGGACTGAAGATCTTTAATTGCAGTGAGTAACTGGCTCTTCTGCTCAGCCTAATGACACAGGATCCATTTCATGCTTCTCCCACCAGGAATCTAATTTTTTTTTTTTTTTCTTCTTCTTGTTTGGTTTTAGCTATGAGCAATATGTCAGTTTGGCTTTGAAACATCTAGAATTGGTCATACCCACACTTTGGGTAAAAAGAATGCGTTTACCCTACCTTGTCCCAGGGGTTCCAATATGGAACAGCTCCAAATACAACCACTGACTTACCAAAATTATGTTTTGCTTTATGATACTGAGAGAGGCACTGTGACTTCAGTGTAGGAAGTCTTCCTACACTTGAGTTTTACATCTGAAAATAAGCAGTCTTTTTTTGGAAAGAACGCCTGTGAAGTCATGATTAACTCAGGAACCCAATATGAACCACCACCATCCTAAAAGAGCAAACTGAAAATACTTCTGCTTGTGTAAGAAAAAGACAGGTTTTATTTGCATTTATTATGTCCTCAAGGAGACTCAGAGTTAACTTTAGAAGAAACATGGAATTCCAAAGGAAGAGAAACCCATGTCCTACACCTACAGGATTATGTCCAACAACCACAGACTACTACTTTCCCATCTTGCGTGTTTTCAAGAAAACAACATATGGATGAAATGGGTTTGCCAGAGCAAGCAGAAGGAGATTACACCAGATGTGAGCCCTGTTCACTCACAGCGGTTACTCTGTGTTTTCCTCTGGATTTTTGGCTCTGCAGCACAGATCCAAGGTAACACCTAGAACCTGAAAACCCCCAGGGCAAACAGACAACTCAATCCTTATGGAGTTGCCTCCCTTGGTCCCACAGGCATTGTACTCTGATCCCAAGGGGTCAGGACACAGGGTGTCTCTCACAGCAGGACCCCATGTTTTGCCCCAGGATTCTCGGTGGCTCCCACATCATCCTGCCATTCCCTTTTTCAAGGTACATGCAGACAATGTTATGGATGCTCCACAGGTAGCCCACAGGGCATGAAGCAAAGGAGAAGAGTTTCTGCTGATCCTCCTCCACCCATGAGCAGGAAGGAATAAATTATGCCTAGGACAACTCTTCAGTTTCAGAGCTATCCTTTAAAAACTAAAGGCCTTTTTTTTTCATTTGTTGATTCAGTCAAGTGCTGGAGCAGCAGGAGGCTGCTCCTTTATCCTATTGCACAAACTGTTTCGGTGCCTGCCTTCTGTTTTCTTAGCCAGAAGTGAATAGATTTTCCTAGCTGCAAAATCAATATTTTTCATTACAGAGTAACTTGGTCTGCAGAACTAGAAAATATCCTGGTCCTACTGGGTCTAAAATGTGAACAACCTCAGATCTTTCAGGAACTAGAAACTTCTAAGAGTGGCAGTGGCTTTGCTTTTCCCTGGAACACATCCATGGTACACACACAGCTGGTATGCACTGCTGTGTTCCTCTGGTGAGATCACAGCTTAGCACTTGTCTTTCTCAGTTCCACCTTAAATTGGATGTACAGTTCTTGAGACACATTTGGTGCATCAATCTCCTCAGGGCATTTCTTTAATTTAAGGAAAGGTGCAGAGACTCCAATTAACCTCAGATGAAGAGCCCCATAGTTCATTGTCCATCTGGGAAAATGAACCTCAGGGAACAGCACCCTTACATTGCATGTCAGAACCACAATGAGAACTCATGTTTTTAGCTCCTATTCTGGCATGTAACCTATTAGAACAGTGTGAACAAACAAGTTCATTAACCTCCCAGAGCCTTAAGTTTTTCTATGCAAAGAAGAAATTATATTTGCCATGGGTGAAATCTGAAAAAAAAAAAAAAAAATCAGCACAATTTATGAACATCAGCATGTGCTAACTCACCGCACAGTGGTTACTTCCCTGACCTTTTTTTACAGGCAGAACAGGAATTCTTAGGGGTAAATGCACTGGTAAATACTGACTTTCTGATGTTACTCACACGATAATGTTCCTATCCACAGATAGGCAAGTAACTAAGAGTAGCAGCTTGTTTTGTCTGAACAGTCAAAAGCACAAGGCTGATACCTGCCCAGAGCAAAATGAGCTAATAGGAATATGATTCCTCCTGTTGGATGCTCCCTGCTAACTCCTGAGCACTCATCCTTGGGCAGTGCAGAACCTACAAAAGGGCTCCATCCTTACAGATCAAACACATGGCAGCACATGCAACAACGGCAAGATTCAAACCTGTATTGGCTGAAAAACCTGTCAATGTCACCTGCTTTGCCCCAGTAAACAGCTAAATTCCAAACTGAGCTCCCCAAAACTATTTTACTGGTACTGGAGTAAAAGGTGGCCCCATGGTGATGCAAAGCAACCTGTAAGATCATTCCTTTTTGCTATGCTGGCAGCCAGGAGCCATCTCCAGCCCTGCTATTACTCAGTACTCAACTCTGCCTCAGAAATTAGGTTTGTCTTGAAGGTGGACTGATCAGCAGGAATCTTGCACTATTATCAATTTCTTTTTCCATGTATAGCCAATGAGCTGTGCAGAAACACCTGTATGTACCTGCAAGTTTCTTCAGGTCCTTTTGAGAGAAAAGCTGGTTCATCTAACAGAGTCCAGAGCGTTGGCTCACACAGCAATTTCAACAGGAAAAGGTATTAAATGTAAAAATCATAATGCCCCTAAAACAAGTGGAATAAGCCTCTCAGTGAACAAGTTAATCAGACACACCTGAGCCTGCCATGTCTTAGGCAGTCCCTCAGGGTTTGTTTCTGGGCTCACTTCTTGCTCCTGGGGCAGCAGAGGGCTGTGGGGTCTCACAGAAAGTAAGGGAAGAGACAGTCCTGCTCACTGCTGTGTGTTTGTTCTCCTGAAAAAGGACACAGAAATCACTTGAGGCCATGGTTTAAACAGCCAAAAGCACAAACCACCATGGAACCTTTCACACTGGCCAGCTGCAATGGGCACTCTTCTGTGGATACCTAAGCTTGTAGTCCTCAACACCTCTGGGACTTATTCTAGGGGGAAAATAAAGACAGAGTATTTCTGCTAGCATTTCTGGGGAGCCAGACTTGGGGCACAAGGCTGCAGAAAATGTCAAAGTGGCTGAATTACAGACTCTGGCTTAGATACAAGAGGGTTTAATTCATCATTTACTGAGATGAAAACAAGGCAGTGATATAATAAATTGATTTCAAGGTGCTTCACTTTAATGATGGTATAAGACATAGTTTGTGTTGGCACATGAGCAAAGGTCAGTGAACTGTCAGCCCTCGTTACTTGGGCAAATGTTCTTTTGTGAACTCCCAAATGACTTCATGGTACACAGAAATGAGTACATGTCTGTAATGGTTATTTTCAAAAATCAATAAGCATAAAGTTTAGAAAGAAAATAAGTAAATGGAAGGAATCATAATTAAAAGGTGCAAAAGAAAAAAAGGCCTAAAAAAAAAAAAAAAAAGCACAACTCAAAGAGTCCCATGACAGAAGAGTTAAAGAGTTAAGCATTCCTGAGATAGGGAAAAGTTTGTCCTGGACAGGGAAAAAACCAGACTTGGCCTGAGCAAACTAAGCAGGAAGTTGTAAAATGTCATTTGTGGAGCAAAAGGGAGGTTATGCTCTAACACCAGAGAAAAGTCACAGATTTTACTCCTATTATTGACACCTTATACGATTACATAAGAAGGAAAATTCACTATCTGTCAGGAAAATTCACAATACGCAGAAAAATATGAAATTCTTTGTGTTACTGAAAGGTAAATATTTTCTCTTAAGACTTTATATTGGGTTTGCTGCTCTGTTAGATTTCAGCTTTTCTTTCTTGCCTTCCTTGCAGCACAAATTATACAGAGAAACAAATTTATTATTCCACTCAGGAGGCAGTTATGAGCACATTTAACTCATGAGCTGAGGTGAAGGCTTACGTTCATCTTTAACCCATGCTTTATTGTATAAAGAATATCTGATAATTACTGTGCTTTCACCAAAGAGAGACTATCCATGGGAATCTGGGATGTGGTGCCTGTTGGACTTTATAGCCTTTGTGCATGATGACTAATTGGTCAATGAATAAAACAGATTACACAGTTCTCCAGTTAAGGAATAAGTGGTTTTTTTTCCTGTCTGGGACCTAATGACAGAAGGATCCCCAAGGGTCACCCACTAAGGAAGAAACAAGCAGTACATATAGTATAATGATGTGAATTCAATACCCACCCAATTTATTTTAAAATACATCTGTGCACATCCTTTGAAGATATCCTCTGGAAGAAATTCCTTTGTAATCTGTCCTGTTCCACTGGGGTTGGCAAACATCTGTGTGTGCAGCTGGGGGGAAGATGGGGGAATTTATTTTATCAGGTTTTCTCTAGTGAGGTTTAACCTTCCTTAGAGTCTTTCAGCTTCTCTTCCTCTCCTGATGGCTTTCCTCAGACATTTCCTTTTAAGCAGTCCTACTGCGTGCAAGATCCACATTTGACTTAGATACTTAATTCAAGCAATTTATACCAAGGGTTATTCTAATGCCAGACAGCTGGACCAAGCCCACTTCCATATTAAGGCAGATGCATGTGCCCAAACCCCTTTGATCCTGCTTCTCATCTTCCTCCAGATGCACTAATCAACAGCCAGCAGCAAAGTGAAAACTAAATAATATTGGTTTATCTTTTGCTCCTTCAGCAATAAGCCCTCTCATTTGCTACCAAAGGCAAAGATAAGCCCTGTAAAGAGGTCAGAAACCCCAGCATCTGTTGCACTGATTTATTCCCACATGGAAAAAAATAATTTATTTGAAGTACCTTATTAGACGGTTGCATCATGTGGCATTTTCCTTCTTCTAGAAGAAGATAGGAGATAATGAACACACAGAGAAAGAAAGAAAATATGCACTAAAGTGAGCAGAGGCAAAAGCATTGGGCAAGACAAAGAACAGGGGAAAGGAAGGTGAGCTGAGGAAACAGAAGCAGAAAATGATAATGAAAAAATACTTAGTAAGCTCTGATTTCCAGGACTAGGCTTGCTGAACTCTTTTCACAAAACATTTCACAGAAACACCAATGAAGACTGGAATACTTAAAATATACTTAAACAGAACAGGTGTACAGACCCTATGGGAGCTTCACAGCAGTATGGTCTGAGTCAGCTATATATAAAAAACCCATCGAGAGAGTTTGGCCTATTTCAGTGTCAAGTGCAGAAGAAAGAGCTTGTTTTTAATGATAGTTTGGGGCTCAAATATAGATCAGAAAACAGACTGGCTTTGTCCCACCCTTCAAAAAGGTTGGTTGTTCATAACACACAGGTGCCTGATTAGGACCTCACATGTGTTTTTGTACACTTTCCACAGGTTCAAGAGAGGACATCTGTCCCTGCTGGACCTGGCCCACGTGTGGAGGGAAAGGCCATGGCGAATGTCCCCACATGGTGGCCAGCCCCAGGGGACAGGGGCAGGACATGGGGCCAGACGATGCCCAGGTACATGGCCCAAGGGCCCTGGGCACTGCAGCCCTCTCAGGAGGAGCTGGGCAGGAGGCAATGTCCCCCTCGGGGGAGCTCACGACTGCAGATCACTGCTGCCAGCACAACTGCAGCTCTACGCGAGGCACCCCTGCCCCTGACAGGAGGGTGGAGGGGACACAGCCCCGGCCACCCCCACCCAGGGAGGGAAAGAGGGTCAAGACAGCCAGGCCTATGGAGCTCATCCCGTCACCTGAGAACTGCTGCACACCTGGGGCTCGTTGGGTGCATTATCAACTCTACCACCACGCTCTGGTACGCTAGGGCGGAGCTCGGTGCCTGCAGGGAGCAGGCGGAGTTCTGTGAGGGCTGTGGTTGCCTCAGCCACCTTCGCCTGAGGGGAGACGGGAGTGCCCCGACCGGACAGCGACGTGAGGGGTGCGGAGAGAGGAGTCCACCCGGCTCCTGAGTGCTGAGGGAAGGCGACGCCAGGAGCGGCTCCTCCGGCCCGGCCCCTCTGCCCATCACTGGCTTTGCTGCGTGCTGCTTTTCGGTCAGTTTGAGCTGTTTGCCCCGTCCTTGCAGTCGTGTCGGCGAGAGCTCGGCCTGGCTGTGCTTCCCACCCCCAGTGCCGCTCTGGGGGTTTGTTTTGGGCCGGGACACCTCCCTTCCCTGCCGCTCCCCTCAGGGTTCCTCTGGGCCTCTCACCGGCTGTCTTGCCGGCTCGGTTTGCCACCTG
>VZSR01001065.1:4001632-4132005 GCA_013398615.1 Brachypodius melanocephalos | reverse complement strand
CTCAGGAGCAGCAGTGTTGGGGTTACCTCCCTTCAGAGCGCTCGCCCTGCGGGGTTAAAAATCTCCTGCAGGGCCTCTTCCTGCTCCGCTTCACCTTTCCGGTTGTGCTGTTGTTGCTCTTCTTCCCTCACTTTTCACCACAACCACCTTATTAAACTTGGGTAGAACAGAAATATAAGTATAAAACACTGCATCCTGCATAGATGAGCTGCAAAGCACTCTTGAGCATGCACTGTTCCTGCTCTAAACCTAACATGAGAAAAGTTCTTGTGTTGTCATGGATCTAAAGAAGCAATGCAAAATCTCTTATACCACATCCTCTCTAATTCCTGAGACTTTGTCATTGTTTGCTGTCAGTACTTAATGCTTTGAAATGGGAGATCCATAGTGGTATGTGCTGTGCCTGTTCACAGACAAGCCCTTCCTAAAGATGATAAATTCCTAGTGAAAGTAGAGGGGAAGTAAAAGAAAGAGAAAACAGCTTGTGCAAGGTCATCCAGAGGTCACTGGGGGGAAAAAATAATTAATTGGGTGGTTTAAAAAAAAAAGTGACAATTCCAGTTTTTTCCACCTTGATCCCCACATCACAGGCAGTGATGACACAGCAGCATATCCAGAATAGATGTCAGTGGCATAGTGTCATCATCTAGATGTGGTGTCACAGGCTTGAAAATTTCTCTGACCTAACTCAAATTATTTTGCAGAAATAAAAATTTTAGGGAAGAGCTACTTGGACTGCGCATGTGCTGGCAATTGTGAAAAGAAAAGCGGGTGCTCATGGTTGTGTTTATCTGTGCCTTTTTAATCTAATAGACAGAAAGCTGAAGGGAATTTAGAGAGGGGTAACCAAAAGTAGTGTAGAAGCTTCCATAAAAATTTACAAGGAAGCTTTCAGTCAAGCAGATTTTTAGGAACGCTTAATGAAAGCTAAAGCTGTGTTATGGAAGTCCAGACAATAAATAAGAGAGAACAACTAAGCAAGAGTCCACAAATCCCAAATACAAAGCTTGTTTTATGGAAATCCACAGAATATGCACTTGGAGTTAGCTTCATCCCTTGGTTGTTGGTTTGAACCTGAGCAAGACAGAAGAATGAAAATAATTTTATCTCAGACACCCCACTAAAAAATGCAGAATGCCAACATCCTTCAGTTTGTCTCTTGCTTACAGGTCTCCCTGTTTTCATCTCTTGTTTCTGTCCTCTGCATGCAGACATATACAGAAAATAAAATTAATTAGAGAATTTGTATTAATCCTTAGCTGCAAAGTTTTCTTGACTTTTTGAGAGTTAAAGGCAGATTTACTCCTCCGCAAGCATCTAAATAATGTTCACTCTCTAGTCCCCTGTCTCTTCATTAAATTTTACTTTGTCAGTTCTTTTTAAAATTAGTCTTAGCAACTCGCCAATGCATTTTTAAACCATGGTGTAAATATGACTGACTTTTAGTAGGAGTGGTGTCTGCTGAAAGGCTGCAGAGGCAAGCCTAGAGCCCAAACCAGAGTAAAATCCTAACTAATTGGCTTCTCTCTTAATGCATAATCAGATTTCCCAGCTCCAGTGATTTTGTCAGTACACCATGCTCACTATATAATGTTTTAAATCCATCCCCAAATGCTTCATTCACACTGTTCAACATTCCAAGCACCATTCCTCCCACCCATCTGTCTGGCACATGAATTGCCAAACACCTTTCCTCGTTTGGGTCTTTGTGAAGGAGATGCAAGGAGGCTCTTGAAGTCCTGCACAGCCCCAGGACCGCTGTGCTGGAGGAGTGAAATCCCCAGAGCTTGCCTTGGAGTCCAGCAGCAACCTCAGGTTTGGTTCACTGGAACCAGTGCTGCTGTCTCCTTGGTAGATCTGGAGATCTTCAGGCTACATGAAAACCTTTTACCACAAGGTAATGCATGTCCTTTTCTAACTTTGAAACATGAATTTATGTATTGTTTATTGTTATTATTATTGGACGTGTTTTATTCTCATACTTTTCAGCTTCCTTTGTTTTTCTTTTGTAGTAATCTGAAATTAAATTAAAAATAAAGTAGCATTATTCATCCAGCAGATGGTCAGTGGGCCACCAACACCAATTGCTTTGTTAACAGCCCTCATTCAAGTAATGAGTGGCCCAGTTACTCCTGATCATAGGTGCAGTGGCTCAGCAATTGGTTCAAGTGGATCAGAAGCCAATCCTTAAATCGTTTATTGCCAGCTTCATATGGGTTATAAAGTGAAATAAGACAAAACTGATCTTATGCTGATGGTTAAGTTCTGCTACTGAGCACTGAAGGGAAGGTTGATAGATCAGCTTTTAAAGATGCTGTGTGCCTAACCTGGAAATCCAGGCGTTGTCTGGCAGAGGGAGGTTCTATATTTTTGACTTTGTATTGATTTTGATAGTGCAAGTACTATTTAAGCAAGAAACTATTCCTCTAGGGCCCTCCACTTAATAGTTATTGTAGCCTCCTTATCCTGTTAAAATGAAGAGAATCTGATTGCTCTGGGTTGAACAGCTGCTTGAAGTCAATCTCTGTGTCCACTGTTAAGGGAAACAATGTTAGTGAAGGGAAGCAGAAGGCAGCGTATCAAAATGATATCCTCAAAGCATTTTCTGCAGATGTCTCGAGAGTTCATGGGCTATTATGAAGCATAAAAGACATCTGGTCACATTTTTATAATCTCATCAGTGTATATAGAAAAGTCTTCTCCTGTTTACCTTGTCAACAGCCACAGAAAGGCTTATATATTTCTTTATATGCTTATTTATTTTATTGCCATGGGAACATACTGATTCTTAACTATCCAAATCAGCTTAATGTGTCTTTAAGTCACCAAGTTCTTTTGCTGTAACATCTGACTCTCTCCTGCTTATTTATAGCTCTTCATTGAATCACTCTGTGAAGCAGGAGGCTGGGGGATATTTTTATACTGTGTTATGGGGCGTGTTGTCTTTCATCTGCAAGTGCTGTGAAATCACCCTTTCCTGCTCAAGAGTACTATTGTACTTTTGCTCAGTGTTAACGACACCTCAGTGTGGTTTGTGGGAACATTTTACTTCTCCCCTGGAAGGAGAATACTAAATTGGCTGATTCTGCAGGCACCACTGCAGCTTCCAAAATCCAGGCATGATGAATTTTTTCTGGTGCCCTGCTCCCACAGGTTAACATGGGTTGCCCAACCAGGTTTACTGCATGCTGTGGAATCTTAATTAGACAAAAAACATATTGCAGAGCCTAATTTTGATGAACCAACATAGCAGTCTTTATTTACTGTGATTTGTCATCTTGACCTAGTTTGATGTGGACATTTCTTTCCTAAGGATTAATTAAAGCAGAAAAATAGAAAAATATTCTGGATTTGTTTTGCCTGGAGGACAGCATATTGTACACTGTTGCAACATTAGACAGTACTTCTTAAACCATGACTTTTTGTTTAAATTGCCAACATACTGGACAATTTATTTCATTTACATGATCATATTTCTGAAGACCACATAAGCCATGCTGCTATCCATGAGGAGTGTTTTTGCTCTCTGCCTCTCATTACCTGTTTTGACAGAAGTCTCTATGAAATGTCTTCATTTATCTGCATAACTATTCAAGTCTATTTCTTTTTCTTAAGTCTTCCCTTCCGCTTCTAGACCAACCCTAGACCTGTACGTGATGTCCAGTCTCTGTCCTCTTCCATCTCTGCCAGGGATACAAGCAGTTCCTTTGGACAATGACATGATGTGGCGTGTCAGTTCTAACACCATTTGTTTGTCTGAGCAAGGGCCAATTTTCTGCTACCTAAATTCTGCATAAAAAATAAGTAGTTACTTAATGGCCGTACTGTGAGAATAAAATGTCAGACCTGCCTTATGCTATTGCAATTGTTGGGTCACACCCACAAAATAAAATAAGCCATGTCCTTTACAAAGCAAAACAGTTCTCTCTTCCCACCCTGAATTCTGAAGAGACAGGAGTTCTAATGTGTTGTATAATCCTAACGGAATAGAGGAATTGGATCCATTCGTATTGGAGGTCACTCCTTTGGAGGTTACATCCAATGCCTCCTTCACAAACACTGATAGAGGAGCCCAGGTGGTAATGCTCTGATTTCAGGGCTGGCCTGGGATGCTTCCAGGTGTTCTGTCACATTTTCCTGGAGAAAGCAAGCTGTGCTCAAGTACTTGGTGCAGCAGGAGCTGCCAGGAACCTGCCACAGTTCAGTGAAAAGCATCAGCTTATGATGCCCCAATAAAGGCATGAGACTGGGTGCAGTAGCCAGTATCTGCAAGATCCTGCCAGGTGACTCTGCCTTGTGTCTGCCTTCAGCAGGAGATAAACTTCTGGATCAGGCAGTTGCAGCCTTCATGGCCTAGGACTCTGCACCACTGCTTGGCAACAGCCTGGAGTGGATACTGGATCATGGTGGCTAATTGCATAAGGATGTTGGAGAACAGGCTTCTTCTACAAGAGGTTGATGTGAGTGGCTTGTTTGCTTTGGCTGTGAGGATAGACACTAACTGGAGTTGAAGGGTTGCTTGCAGAAGGAGGAGCATTTGGCCACAGCTCATGAGAAAAGCGTGAGAAACCACTGAGGTGAACTGAGAAACTGGAGGGAGAAAAGAAATCAAGCTTAAAGAATGTTCACCCCTGTTGCTGTACTGGGATTTAGTCTCCCAAGAGGTTACAGTTTATTTATAAGCAGTTCAGCATCTGGAAAATTCAAAAATATAGATCTGACTTTTTAGCCTTAATATACCTGCCATACCTTGAGTATTGCAAGAATGACGGGGTTCTTCAGCCTGGAGAAAATGAAGCTTAGTGAGACCTTATTGCTCCCTGCAACTACCTGAAGATAGGTTGTAGCAAGGTGGGGTTTGGTCTCTGCTCCTAAGTAACAGGACAAGAGGAAATGGCCTCAGGTTGCTCCAAGGGAGGTTTAGATTGGATACTGGGAAAAATTTCTTCACTGAGATTCACTGATCTCCACAGGTTTCCGGGGCAGTGGTGGAGTTACCACCCCTGGAGGGGTTTAAAGGACACAGCTGTGGTATTTGGGGACACAATTTAGAGGTGGGCTTGGCGGTGCTGGGTTAATGATTGGGCTGGATGATCTTAAAGGTCTTTTCCAACCCAAATGATTATATGACTCTGTGAGGATCCAAAGTCAAGCTGAGTTTAGAGCATATTTCTTGCCATCGTCTCACACAAAGACTAAGTTAAAACAGCCAAATGACGCAGCTTTTCTCTCACAGTGAGCAAGGCATCTGGTGTTTTAATGAGAGCTGTGCTACCCCAGAAATGTCTCATCTCCTCCCCAGTGCATTGGCTCTATTGCCAGCCCTGCAGCAAGACATGTAATTGAAATGGTGTTGGAGATGAGGCTGGAGTAGGTGGTGTGTTCTGAGAAAGGGAAGTTCCCAGCCATCCTACGGTGATCAGCTCATGCTATACACAGTGAGAAGAATGCTTTGCTGCCTTTCTCCACAGGTGATGGCAGAAGCATCTGCAAAATATTTTGTTATTAAATGAAAAATAATGGCCTGTTTTGTCACAGTGGGAGTTGTTTCGTTGTTGTTTTTTTTTTTTTCCTTCTTGTCTCTATGTATGCCTGCATGTCCACTGCAGAGGGACAGTGAGCTGGTTTTGTGCCTGATGTGGTGCCCTGTGGGATCAGTGTCTGTTCCTGGAAGGAGGGACACTGGGGCCAGTTGAAGCAGGGATATTGATATTAGGTGTGTGCCATGTACATATTTCCTCTCCAGGGTTTTCATGTCAGTACTGGAAAATTGTGTTTTGCTGGAGGGATGCCATCTGCAACTCCCAAAAGAGCAGCTAATGAATGTGCCAGTTCCTTCCTGCAGTGGTGCAAGAGAGCCTGTCCCACCTGGGTAAACAGAGCCTGTGCTCCTTCCAGGCCCAGCCTCTGCTGACTGCAAGCTCTGACTGTGGAAAACGCTTGGACAGTGGAGGGACCTGGCACGGGTGACTTCTGGGGAACGTGTTGGTTTCCAGGTTTTAGGTGCTTTATTTTTCCAAGGCTAACACACCCTCAAAACTCACACAAGTTACATATTTGTCAGTGTGAAAAGGCAATAAATTTCTCCTTATAACTTACCTGCAGCAAGAATAGTAAAGCTTTGACATAAGGTGTGAAATCATAGTGGAGTGCTTTTATTGATGCTCACCCTAGAGCTAAATTACATTTTTCCAGGACTTCAAATGGAGCAATTTTAATCTTGTTCTGATTTGATAGTGCAGTCTGTTTTCAGTTCCTTGAAATGGGTTTTTCCAGCCATGTTCTTTGTTTTTCCAGCCCTGCTCTCTGCTTAGCCAACAGATTGAACTTAGCACTAGTAGGGAGCTTGTCTTGAAAAAGCAGAAGAGAGCAGGAAATCCAGTGCTTCACTGAAAATAGCAACTCGCTCATGTTTTAAGAAATCAGATAATTGTATCCTTGCAAGGGGTGACCTACAGGTGAATTTGCTTAGTTCAGGTTCCTTGTGGGCAAGGAAACACAGGGGAGAGCTCCATTATAACCAGAGGATATTTACTCAAGAGCTACTTAAATGGCTTTCTGGACATACCATTTTTCTATTAAAAGATTCAAGCTTTTCTTAAAAACAAAGGGAAAAATCCAAGTAGCCTTTAAATGCCAGCTTCTTTGTTGCTATGGTTGCTAAAGCATTCTTTATGTGGTTCCCCCAATACGTGATATACTGGTTTTTTGGGAAAAAAAAAAAAAAAAAAAAAAAGCCTTGAAAAAATAGTTCAACATTACCTTGTTATGTCAACATGGACAATATATTTGTTTAATGCTAGTATGCTCTAAAGGTTACCTCTTGTGTCAACCCCATGAAAAAAAAAATCAGTTGCAGAAATTCCCATTCTCTCACCTTCTGTGTTCCAAAGTCAGCTGTCCATCCTGGCCCACACTCCCTGAAGGATGGGAAGGTGCTGGATACTCTTGATTCCTTAATGGAGTGCTTCCCATGGAGTCCTGATTAATTTCCTGCACAGCACAAGCACGAGAGTTTCCCATCCCACCTCTATCTGAAAAGTTTCACAGACGTCAGGCTGAGAATAGAGCTGTGCTTTGTTCCCCCTGTGCTGCTCAGTCGTCTGATGTGTTTTTCTGGTTGAAGTGTTTTTAAGAGCCATTGAGGGATTCTGTGGCCATGTTATGTAAGAGAGCTTTAAAGAGCAATCTGTTTCTCTCACTTGAAGTTCCCCCAACCCACACACACAGGTGCTGATTTTGTGGCCGTAGTGATTCTCTCTTCAGAAAGGGGGATAGGGAAGGTAAAACACAGGCAGCATTTTAAAGCTGTTTGGGAGAGTTCCTAACCTCTCTCAATTCCCCTCTTCTCATTATCTCATGGATGTTCCATTTGTTTCTCCTGCTAGAGCAGAGGTATCACAGCATGTTTGGGGGACAAGGTGAGGGGTGGAGTCACTGTGTGCTAGAGGCAAGTGCTGGTCTGATGGTGTCCTTAGCAGGAGTGTGTGTATTGGCTCCATGCCTGGCCCTATTTCTGCTGTGCTTGGTGTGTTGTGAGTGCTGCACCTGCAGTTTCAGTATGATCCAGTGGTGGACTCTTTCCAGCCCTATGTGTTGTGCAGAGTTGCCATACACTTTGAAGAAGGTGCTGTCTTCCTTCACAAAATTCCCCAGGTGAGCCACTGAAATGCAGAAAGAGGGATGCACCATCAGGTCAGAGTGGTCCTGTGTGGAACTGGATGGTTAAACATAACAATGGCATCATTCAGTGGCCACAACCGGGGAGCTGTGGTGATTTTTGTATGTGCATGTATGTGTAGGAAGAATGGGATGACATATCTAAGTCATCACTCCCAGGAAAAAATGTGGCTACAGGATGACTTTTCATTTCATTGGAGATGTAGGCAGGGAGGCAGCATATGTGCAAGTTACGGGGATTTTTTCCTCCCTCCTCTTATTTCTGGCACACAAACAGAGAAAGTCAGTTTAAGAATGCCTGGGTGCCTGTAATTCCTGCTATCTGATTTGACTGCTTCTTTACTGCTGGTGAGGAAACACTTTCCTGCTCTATAAAATACCATCTAATGCATACATTTAGAGCAGTGACTAGGTGTTCTCTGCAGTCTCTCATTTGATGTGCCCTGTCACTTTACTGGTCTTCCTTTCTGTCTCTGGTGTAGCCCAACACTGACTGCCTGGTTCATGAGTAGGTGAATTAATAAAGTTTGGTAAAATCCTTATTTTGACAATTTTGTTTGCTTCTGTGTCTAGCTTCTGAGAAGTGACTTTGAGTCTGACCCAGGAATAAGGAGGACTTTTAATATGAATACAAAATTTGCAAACTTAAAGTTCCCATTCTGAAGGGAATCAAAGGGGATTGCTTGTACCCTGATGGAGAGTGAACATCTGGTTTCTTGCTGGTGCTGGGGGACTCAAGGACTCACAGTTGAAGTGCAGATGCTGTGTGGGGGCTGTTGAGATGTTTGGGATATTCAATCCACCAGAGAGGGCCCTGAGCAATGAGATGCTTTGAGCAGAGATCTGGAGAAGGTGATCTGTTCTGTGAGATCTGTTCTGCATCTGGAGGGGGATTCTGCTGAGTGAGGGAAGCTGGGCCTGTGTCAGGTACTGTCAGATGGGAGACTAAAGACCAGAGGCCAGAGGTCCATTTGTAAGACTGATCTGCTCCCCAAGGGTCCAGTTGAGCAGGGAGGGCCATCCGTGGCAAAGAGCATCATTCTGATTGTTTGGTGAGAGCTGCAGGTATTGTACCTGCTGCTGGTGACTTCACTTTAATGCCACTATCTCCTGTGTTCAAATGCTGGCAAACTCTGCTGTGCTGCTGACCTGTGGCAATTGCTGTTTCTTGACCTTTCCTTCAGTGGTTACAATTGCTAGTTCCAACCTACATTTTTAGAAATCATTTTAGTGTAACTAAGACAGTGATTCCACCTCCTAAAGATGACAAAGGGTTGTCCTAGCCATCGTTAGTGTAAAGTTAAAGCCAAGTTAGTGTAAAGACACTGCTGCCAAAAGACAAGTTTCAATTCTGTGAGGAGATTGCACCTTCCTACAGTGCAGGGATGCATAAAACTGGAAGAGAGCAAAGTTCATCATCACTTCAGTTAATGTTAGTGAACTTCTGCCTGCTAAGGTGCTTCTGCTGTTACCATTAGGTCATTAACCTTAGCAGTACTTCTTGGTATGCAGTCTGCCCGAGCAAAATATGTCAGAGCACCTCCAAACGCAGCAGAACTCCGCAATTTGCTGACATTTGGTGAGGAGACATCATATTTTGAAGAGCAGGTAGAAAGTGTGTAAGACTGATTGTGGATTCAGGAGTACTGGGTCTCTTGTGGTGAGCATAATCCTTTTAATACTCGCTCTACTGCAGCTCCGAGATTCATTCATTTAATCTGAAACATCTTGAGGGAAATGAATGCAGGCAAGTTCAGATCAATTATCACACCAAAAAAAAAAATACCAAAAAAGGAAAAGCTTGCATTTCTCTGGGCAATCTGTGTGCGCTGTAATGTCAAGCTGTGCATGAGAATGTTGCCACAAAGGAAGGTAGTGTGCTCTAATTAGCAGTCACCAAAATGAAATATCAAGGTGTTATTTTGGTGACTAAGAGCCAGACACGTACAGATTGTGATGTACGGAATGTTACGTAGATACACCACACTCCGAGGTGCTGCTCCCCAGGAGGATATTGCATGCTATTAGACACTCAGCACATGCCTTTGGACTTCTTTTTTTGTGAGGTTCATATAAATCAAGCTTGAAATGGCTTTAAATGCAGTGCTATTTCTGTAGGTGTATATCACAAGTACAGTTGGATGGGAACTTTCCAAGCATGGGGAGATTTCCCCCCCTAGAAGAGAGAGTCTGCTGGAAAATGTCACTTATGTCAAAACCAAAATGTTTGAGGAAACCTGGCTGTTTGACAACCTATTGCTGACACATTCGTGAGTTTCTAGTAGAGAGCTGTGTGGTTTCTTGCTGCCTTGTTGATGGTGGGGAGCTGAGGGGCTCAGTTCAAGTGCAGGCTCCATGTGTGGTCTGAGAGCTTTGGGATCCTCAGGCCTTGTGGGTTCTCAGGTATGGGGTCTAGAAAGGAGAAGCTTTGGGCCCCCTGCCTTCAGTGTGGGGTGGCTTACTGTAATCTCCTTGGCAGAGACCTTCAAAAGGTTCAGGGGTTTGTCCTTCTCTGTGTAGGATCCCACTGATGACTTGAAGGACTTGTGAAGTCCCTCGGAGTAAGAAAACAGAAAATCCTCCAGAGCTGGGAGCAATCAACTGTTCTGTTTCATTCAGGAAAATTTAAAACAAACAAACAACACCAACTTATTTTCTTCTCCACTATTTTTTTCTTTCACAATTTCCTTAATTCTGGATATTTGTAAATTTCTTCTTGTTGTTCTAATTGAGAACAAAGCTCTCACAAAATAGCAGAATTTCCCACAGGAAAGAAATCCTGAGTTTTTTCAGTCTACATACAATGTCTTTGGATTTGGTCCCTGTGGGGATGGTGCTTGCAACAGAGATAATAAGGCTTCAGCAGGCCACTAACTGGTCTTTGCTTTTTAAGAACCATTTCTGGACCCTTTGTTGAGATGAATTAAAACATGGGTGTTCCTGCTTTTGCTTATTTCCCTCCCAGCACTCTGAAGCAGTCGTTAGAACTGCATCCTGTTACCCCTTCATATGTCTTTTGTGATGCACGTGTTAGCCTCATTTGACTTCATTATTCCAGCACAGGAATGTCTCATATTTAACTTGATTATATTTAATTAAACTATTTCTAGAATTAAAGTTCACACAGAAAAAATTAAAACACAGAACACACAAGAAATCCTTTCATTGCATTAGGCCCTGTCTAGCTGCTTTCTCATTGCCTGTCATGTCTAGCACTTAATGATTTGAGATGTTGTTCTGGGCTGAGCTGACAGCAAACCTTTAGTTGAGGCTATTACCTGTAAGGCACAGGGTAGTATTTCTTCTGCAATGAAACTGAGCAGTTGTCACTTCTGTCTCTGCCAGATATTTGCTCTGTCTTGCCTGGTCTGCACGGATCTGGAGTGTATTATTTACACTGGATTCTCACAGTATTCTTATCACAGGAATGGCTGCTAAACACAGCTGGCATTTGGGAAGGAGGAGCAGAGAGGAAACTGCCCAGTCCACTTTATTACTTATTGCCTCATTAAATTTTAAAATTCTAAAATAAAACAGATTCTGTGACATTTAATCATCAAGGCCAACAGTATCTGTTTTCCAAACTAGATGTAGTTGGTGCACTGGAATATGAGGTATCTGAAATAACCCATGAGTACAATTAATCCCCTGTGAAGTCTTATCTGATAAATTGTTTCAAGGGCTACTAATCCATGTAATCCAGAGGAAGGGCAGGAGCACAGAACCAAAATTCATCCATTGAACATTCATTTAGCCTCTAGCTGAAGTTCATAGTGCTGAAAGTTAGTTAGGTCCTGCTTATGTACAGGTTTTTGAATTGAAGACTGTGGAAGCATCTTTCTGATTCAGGCTTTGGCAAAAGTGAATTAAGTTGTTCAGCCAAACTCCTATTTAGGGACCACAGCAAAACATGGGTCTGCACAGGGGCGATATTAGAGTTGCATCTCATCAGCAGTGCTGGCTGTCTCTGAGACTTTCTCTCTGGTGGACAAATTCTTGACATGAGCAAGAAGGAGAAACTCCCCTGATTGCTGTTGGGTACAGTGAACAGCATAAGTAGGAATAGGTTTGGTTGGTTTGATCTCTTACCTGAGGCAGGAGGAGATGGCACTGGGGAGTGTCAGCTTTCAGATCAGCTGGGGCCACCTCGCACATCAGAGACAGCAAACGCTTTTGTCGACCTTTGAGAGGTTTGGAGCTGTGATAGCTGGTGTAGGATCCATGCTCAGCAAAGGAGGAAACACTGAAATAGATGTCAATAAACTCCACTTACAGCTTTAGAGCATCAGTGTCAGATATATTCAGCTGAGTGTAACAGGCTTCAAAATACGAACCCCCTGGAAGACAGGTAGTAAGCACAGCTCATTGCTGACAGGTTTGCAAAATCCTTCTGCCTTGGAAAAAATGAGAAGGCTGCCTGCACATTAGTTTCCTGAGAGACTTCTGTTGCTGGCATCCACTTCTCCAGAGGCTAAACTTTCATGAAAATGGAAGAACTAACTTTTCAGCCCATGCAAAAGAAACCCTTCTGAGCATGAATGTTGGCAACTGCTTGACAGTGTACAAGTGGTTTCTAAATCTGCCTCAGTTCAGCAGTGAAATAAGTAGTGAGATTTCAGTAGCCAATTCTGCAGGTTTTTATTTTGAAGTACTCTACAGAGGCAGCCATAGCATGGGCTATTCCAGTTCCTTTTTCTCCTTGGAAACACTCACAGGGTTTGTCCTGCACCTTTAGCAGCAGCAGAAAATCAAAGGTGTGGTGTTGCCAACATTTCCAGGCTTTTCCAATGGACTTGAGAGAGAAGTATTTCTCCAGGAACAGACCAAATGGCCCTGTGGTTTTGCTGTGTTAAGTGAGCAGACTTAAGGGTGTGGAGTATCTACTTGTTGAGTGCATGCTCCAGAAGGGATTTAAGGGGAAAAAAAAAAGTTTGGGAGCACGTTGCTATTCAGATCAAGAACAGTTAGAGACTGTGCAAGGATGATCGCATGCCCCCTGCTTCTCCCAGAGAAAACTGGGCAATCATTTCTAGTTCCTGTGAATAAATCTTAACTTCAAATTTTATAACGATTCATTGAGCACATGGAGCGGAGAAAATACTCTGGCATTAGTGAAATGTCACACGTAGATGACACATGTCTATTGTGTGTCAGTAGCAGAAAGAAGTAAAATAACGAAAATACTGCAATTGTTATAAAAAAATTGTTGTTCATGTGGTGTAATGCCTGTTGGAAGTAGAACTTAGTGGCTGCTTTTCTCCCTTTACACTTTCCTCCTATTGCTTCGCAAATTTTGCTGCTAAAGGGAACCATGCGTTGCTCTCTCTGAGTCCTTCAAAGCACAGGCATTTCTTCCAGGTGTCGTGTGGCTTTTTACTTCTTTCTTCACAGCATGACTATCAATCATGGCACGTTTTCCTTCATAACTATGTGTCCACAACTCTCCATCCCTTTTCTGTTCACAGTGGCTTGTTGTGCTAAAGTACCAGCCTTTCATTTATACTCTTGCTAACCATTCTGCCCAGCAGTAGGAGGATTATAATAATTTATCATTTCTAATCCCAATAGGGGTGTGTTTGACTTTTAGTCATTCACAACATGCATTGGAGGGGGAGTGAAATGAAACATAACCAGTGGGGTTTTTCTCTACTCTGTGAACCCTCTGAAGCACTGGGAACAATGGGAATGAGCCCTTGCCAGGTGTGGATTGTTTAACTAGAACAAGTTAATTATTTTATGAAACAAAAGATCTTAATATAAAAGGTACCTAATTTCTTCCATCTCAAAAACAGCAGGTGGATGTTTGCCCTGTGGTTATTTCCTTTTGTCGTTTGTGTTTGTTGTGGGAGCTTAAAAAATAATTCAGCCCTGCATGTGGAAACAAGGGGTTTTAACAAGCACACTTCCTAAGGCCTTGTCCTTTGTTGGCATCTCAGGATGCAGCCTGACAGAGGGCTGTATTCCCTCACTGCTGTCTGTGTGGCTGCTCCCCCTCCTGTAACCTACACTGGAAAACCTGATGGAGGAGCACAATATGGTGGAACAATGTTCTTAGCAGATTGCTTTTTGAAAGGTTTGGTAGAGCGATGGTAAAAATCAAGTGATAATTTACAAATTTACAAAAACCTGAAAAATGTTTTTCTGAGTTCAGGTGTTCAGCACTCTCTGTTATAAACTGTACTCCAGTAGCACAGGTTGTCAGTCTGCTGCTGCTGGGAGCGTGCAGAGTCATGATTTTCTGTTACTTCTGGTGTAATGGAACCTGGAACTGGTGTTACAAGGTATGTGAGGAGCTTACTAGCAAGGATAGTCTTGCTTTTCTCCCTGCCTTGCCAGGAGGTTGCTCAGATATGCTCTGTAGGGAAAATGGACAGCTCTGGCAGCACCAACACAGCACTTCATTTTCTTCTTGTTTAGCCTGTAGTACCATTCTCTGGCTGTTCTAGAGACAGAAATGACACACAACAGTTCTTACACAGAGCAGGGGAAATAGCATTGACAGGAAGACACAAGGAATCTTCCTTTCAAGAAATCCTCTGCTGTTACAATAATTGATATGCTGTATTTCACTGATAGCAAGCTTAGCATATTGTACCACACACTGTCTGATGGGGTGAGAAAACAGGCACAAGCCCTCCTCAATTCTCTTGGTATTAGTCATTGCATTTGGTACTCAGAGACATCTATGGCTAATGGACCCCACTGGTGTGTATTTTTTAACTCTGAAAGTATGTGCAATTTAGCTTCACTTTCCTTCTTGCTGTGTGTTTGCTGCCTTGAATGCTTTCTGTTGCCTTCCAGGTTGTGAGAGTAACACTGCAGTCGTATAGGAGCAGTGCTTGTAACTGAGACAGGGTGTGTATGGAGAGGAAATGCTTAGAAATCCACAGCTCTGAACATGGAACAAAGATACTAACGGGCACTGATGCCCTTTTACAGGGCTGGGTATGGATGGAAAGGAAGTCAAATCCTCATTCATGTGCTTAATTTATCGTCAGTCTTCATCTCTAGATATGTGACCAAAAGGTACTGGCATAAATTCAGTTAAAGTTGGATATAAAGTGAACTTTATCCTGTAGTTAATTTCCAAAAACTTATAGACTGATATTCTCATCTACAGATACTAACCCTCAAAGCCCGCATCAGTAATAATGGCTGATTAGACTGCTAAAAGGAGCCTCTCCTTAATTCTGTTGTCTTTGACAGTCATTTTTCCTTCCTTGGATGCACACATGTATTTTGTGCCTCAGCAAGTGTGCAACCCATGTGGCCCTGCCAGATGGTAACTTCATAGTCAAGATGATGAAGATACGGACAAGGCAAGAATTAAGTGGGCTGAATGTGAGACAGCAGTGGGTGATGCTGCAAGGGGGAGTGAGGGTCAGAGGAGATTCACAGATGGATTGATCTTGCTTAATATATTTGTTAATGGCATGGTTAGGTGAGAGTACACATATAAAACTGATCAAAAATTTAGCAGATCAAAACATACAGGAAAAGCAGAATTCTAAGAACTGAACTTTAAAAAGTGAGCAGTAATTCCACAGTGCCCAGAGCAAGTCTGTGCTGCTAGGGACCAGTAATAAGTTTCTTATATGCTATTGGAAATTTGGAAAACTTGAAAAGGAAGAAAAAGGAGAAGCAAGGCATAAATCTATTCCTTGACCAGAAGATGCCTGTCACTGTAAGCAAGATGAGTGTGAACCTAAAATATCAGGCCATGTTATTCTACTGGAGGTTGTGCATTGCCATGGTTCTCTGTTAACTTCATCTTAAACAGTGTGAATGATTTCAGGTGTTTGTGTTCAGCAGGGATTCATTCACATATACAGGAAAAAGCTACAGTGACACTAGGGGGTGGAAAGCCTGTCCCTTAAGTGGAGACTGAGCTGACTTAGCTGGTTTACTTTGGCAAAATAATTGTTCTCTAGGTATATGCTGTGGGGTAATATCAGAGGCAGAGTGTAGAACCAGTTCCATAAAAACAAAAAAGCAGGATCAAATGGCTGATACCTAGAACTTAGAGGAAAAACCTGAATATGGCAGTAATGTAGGCAAAGTAATACTAAAAACTGTAAATGAAAAGAAGCCTGATCAGTTTGTGGAAAGATTTGGTGATGGGGTCAGGTGCTGTAGCCCATAATTCCAATCTTGATATTATTTAAGGCCAAAGGAGACTCACAGGATTTATTTTTAAGTGACTTGAAATCACTGGGTTGTCAGATAATCCTATAAACCCTAAAGTTCCTGAGAAGTCTGTGAAATAAAGTTCTGTGCTTTGGAGTAAAGTCAGAATGGCTTTTAATCAGATTGCTTGTGACTGTCACCAAAGACCTGCATGCTCAGATTTAATGTGAAATTTTGTTGCACTGCAGTT
Source organism: Brachypodius melanocephalos (assembly GCA_013398615.1). Taxonomy (NCBI): domain Eukaryota; kingdom Metazoa; phylum Chordata; class Aves; order Passeriformes; family Pycnonotidae; genus Brachypodius; species Brachypodius melanocephalos. The sequence goes on along the minus strand of VZSR01001065.1, from coordinate 4,115,948 downwards.
AATAGTCACATCATCTTCTAGAGTCAGATGGTATAATTCCTCTGGTTTCAGTGGAGTTATGCTGATTTCCTACAGCCCGGTAATTTATAGTAATGGGATTTAATGAATTTTACATTAAGTCAAAGAAAATATTATAGCTAGGGCTCCCTGTGCTATCTGGAGGATTACAGTAAAGAGTGTTTTTAAAAAAAACTTCCTATCAACCTGTCATTGTAGAATTTTGTGATATAGAGACCACTTGAATACCTTTAGAAGTCTGGGATTTTAAGTTCTCTTGTTCTCAGAGCTTGTTGGCAAGAATCACAGCATCACAAAAGTCTAGGAAAGAAAGCAGTAAACAAGGTTGGGGGGAGACAGACCACATAGGTCACATCTAACTTCTTCCTTGCAATTAGGTGTACCTTGTGGTCATGGGGAAAAAAATGGTTTGGAAAAAGGTAATCTTCAGTTTGATGGTCTACAATGCAGACCTTTCAATTCTGAGGTCTTCAGATTTGAAGATCATTTGAAAAGAGCTTTCAAATCTTCAGACAGACTTCTAGGAAAATCCAGGAGAATCTAGTCTGAATAGAGTGTCCAAATTAAACACAAAACCAGAATCACATAAAATCACAGAATCCTGGAGTTTGGAAGCAACCTCTATGCAGTAAATTGTTCAGAACAAGGTCTGCTTGGGTCTTCAGTATTTTAGAGGATGGAGACTCCATAAACAACTTGTTTCAGGGTTTGACCACCCTCATAGTAAAAGACATATTTGGGGTTTTTTCTTGTTTTTTTTTTTTCTTCTTAATAGAGTTTTGTCAATTCAGTTTATGTCCATTGCTTCTTGTCCTTTTATTGGGTGCCCCTGAGAAGCATCTGGCTCATTTTCTTTATACTCTTTCACCAGGTGTTTATACACACAGGTAAAGTCCCACTGAGCCTTTCCTTCTCCAGGATGAACAGCCCCAACTCTTTCAGCCTCTCTACACCAGAGACACTTCAGTCCTTCAATCATCTTTGTGACTCTTCCCTGGATTTGCTCCTTCCCAGGGGTGAAGGTGAAGCTGACTGGCCTGTAGATCCCTGGATCCTCTTCCTTAGAAGGAAGATAAAAGGAAGCTTTGCTTTTCCAATCCTGAGTAAAATCCCCTGATCACTATGACCTTTCAAAGATAATTGTGAGTGTGACCTCACAGTGACATTGGCAGCTCCCTCAGTGCTTGGAGCACATTCCAGCAGGCCCCACGGACTTGGATATGGCCTGTTTGTTTATCTGCTTCCTAGCCAGCTTCCCCTCAACAGAGCATAAATCTGCTTTTCAACAGTGCCAAACTCAAGGAAAGCACCAAATGAGCTGCTGTCCTTGCAGCCCTTGACCTCAGTGGAGGATTTCCCCAGAACTGAGTGCTTGCAGGAGTGTGCTGTACAGAAGTAGATGGGAGGCACAGCTCTCTTGCACAAGGAAGTTTCCCAGTACAAACCAGTCCTATGTGGCTCAGTGCCCATGCATGGAGCAGTGCTGTTCCATGGGTAACTCCACAGCAAGTCGTGAGTGCTGTTCATTTTTCTGTGCTTGAAAACTTATAAAAGGAACTTTTCAATTGACATATAGGTGTGATGAATAAGGGAAAGGAACAACATGAAAGCAAAACTTTAGGTGGTTTATTTTCTCACATGCACTTTTATTAATTTAAATATCTATATGTAGTCAACACGCTGTCTGACATAATCACCAACTAAATTTTCCTTCAATCAGCCATGTGTGTTTTCCTTTCAGAAGAGTCTTCCAATGCTACTTTATATTTTCTGATCTATTTCCTTGTTTTAATCCCTGTTACATCTGGAGGTGAAATCCAGTACTCTCACAGACTGTTTGTTGTAGGTGACTCTTTGACAATTCCAGCTGCAGACTCACAGCTCAAAAGACTTTGACCTGACATGGCTTTTTTCTCTCTGAAACTTATTTCTAAATCACATTTCAGTGAGATCTCTGCATGCCTGATCTGGTTTTTCCATTGCTTGGTTCAGCTTGTACTTTTTTGGTTCAATATTTGAAACCACCCTATCAGACTGCTGAATTACATACCTCTTAACAGCAGTGGATGATCAGCAAGAGTCTCTGAAAAGGAAAATAAATAAATTAACTTTTACAGGTTTGGAGAGCGATTCGTGGTATGACTCACACTTGTTCTAACCACGAAATCTGACTCACTGTGTAGTGTAGCAGGGAAAAGTTATGATAGAAATAGCAAAAAAATCCTGTAGTCAGTCATATCCAGTCAGTCTCATCCAAGCATACCTCAGGCCCTATATGGTGATTTCCTGCATCTGGAGCTCACCCATCGCACAGTGAGACCAGCAGAGGATTATTTTTGGAAGCTCCAGTACTCCTCAAGTAATATTTGCTACTTATTTTCTCCCCTGGGCTTCATTGCAGAGAGGTTTCAGTATGGCCAGGCTGCTCCAGGCTGTGAACCTGAGTGTGAACAAGAATTCTCTTGTGCTGGCTTTTGAGTGAACATGGGGGTGCCACTACAGCAGGTGGGGAGGTCATTTTGAGACTACTGAGTCATACTCAGGCTTTCTGCTGTGTTTCTGCTGCACACCTTTGTCTTCTCAGATCCCCAGTCAGGCTTTTTGTCCCGTGAGCAAGTCAAAATAAACAGTGTAAGCCAGTTCAATAATAATAATAATAATAATAATAATAATAATAATAATAATAATAATAATAATAATAATGGTGGTGATGTTGATGATAAAAGAAGGAAGAAAACACTCTACCTTCATTTAATGTGTTAGTGCCCTTCTGTTAGGTATGAGAATGAATAAGTGGTATAAATTATCTTGGAGAAAATTATAGAAATTTCATTGTTTCAATGTGTCTCAGTGTCCTATAAAGTTAACATACAATAAATTTATTTTATCATCAGTGAGAGAAACCTCTTGCTGGCTGTCCAAACTAGTTTGACTCTAAGGTTTCACACCTTGATGTTTTAGGCTTGTCTAGATGCTGCTTTACCATTTCCTTTCTTCAGTATCTCATGTGTACAACCTCTGCATCTATTTTAATCTTGCAGTAACCTTTCTGTGTTGCCAGGTTTCAGAAGAGCTGGGCAGCCAGCACTGCCCTTGATGCCTTTTTGGGCTTACTTAAAGACAGAGGCCAGACAAAATTAAGATAATAAAAAGTGGATGTAGTTAATGAAGGGCCTTCAGGTACATTTAGGGCAGACAAACCCACCCAGGGGCTGCACCCAAAAATGGACAATGGGTTTTCACACTTTGATAAGTTTGGTCCATTTGCATATTTGGGTTAATCTTCCAGTTACAGCTTCAGGTAGTGAAGTCATTTACCCCAAGTTTGCATACCCTCCAACTCAATTTTGCTTACATTTCTCAGGGTCTGAGGCACTGAGGCCTGGAGAGGAATTTTTTTGTCTGATTAGAATGGGAAAGCAGCAACTAATGCTGTATATGGAGTTTAGAGTTATACACTAAAAAACTGCAGGTTTACAAATATATAAAAAAATAAAAGCTAAAATCCTAAGGTGTCACCCTGATTCCTTTGGGAGGAGTGGCTGCTCTGTCCCATTCCTGTTGGCACTGCTGGAAAGCTCAGCCTTTGGATAGTGCCCAGACCTCTCCTGGGATCACCTCTGTCCTTCTGGATTTCTTTCTCTTGCCCCTGCTGGTCTGTAGCTTGTTGCTCCACCAGTATATCCAGCAGGATAGCTTCAGGCTCCTGCTCCTCTGGTGAGAATAAAAAGGTACAAACAGATTGTCACTGACAGTTTGCCCCAGAATCTGAGCTCTCTGGTTTTACTGTACAGGAGCATTGCAGAATTGCACCAGGCTCTTAGTCCACATCATTCCTGAGCTAGCATAAATGACTTGTGCTAACTAAACAATCCCAGTTTTTGAGAAGCTGTTTCCAATACTTTATTAACCAGTTTGTCAGCTGTGTTCATTGTAATGTGGCTCTGCAAGCAAATACTAAGCAGCTTGGTGGTTTGACCACAGCAACAATTAGCTCAGGAGTGTCTCTCTGCTATAGGCAGTCACTTCATTAAGTATTTATGAAACTGAAATGTTTCTGTTAATAAAACACAACTGGAGCTTCTTAGGGAAAGATTGATATAAGTGCTTTGCTTCCTATATCATTTAATGTGTTCACTGACTGGTAGTGTCTCTGGGATAAAGAATAAAACAAGATCAAAGTAAAAAATGGAAGCAGCAGCTTTGAGCTCAGTGATACATCTTAGGAGAAGAACAAGCAACAATTGCCACTGCATTGTTTCAACCTTTGCCCAGTGCCATGTGATCCTCTGAGCTCACAGCTGTGTTGGCAGTCAGAGTCATGAGTTCTGTGAACTCAGCTGCAGCCTGGGCTCGTGTCCTTGTGTGAGCAGGGCCATGCAGCAGCCACAGCCAGCATCCTGTCCTGATTAAACCACACATCTCACAGTACAGCTGGTCCTGGGAGCCTCAGACAACACTCAATGGGCAAAATGCAGAATTCCCGTTAAATGTCAGATAGTTTTATCTGCTGCTGACAAAGGGGAAAGAATGCATGTAACAAATCATATCACCTTTGGATTAATATTGAGATGTTGGGGTCACTTCCTGTCTAGTTTCTAGAGTTTAACAAGTTCTTAACTATGAACATGAGCAATAGAAGGGACCTAAAGACTCGGGCTGTCCACAGATCCCATGTTACAATGGGGTGTGGCAGTCCAGGGGGTGAGAGCAGCCAAGGGGCACGAGGAACAGCTCATGGCTTTAAATAGCAGCAGAGAAAGAGAAGCAGAGTCATGAAGTAAGTGGTTAACTAAGAATTGGGCAATTGGGACCTTCCCTAGTGGAAGGAGTTCCCTGTTTCCCTGGATTAATTAAAAGCCCTGCTGCCTAACCTGGAGGAAGAGAGAATGTCTTTTTCTTTCTTCAAAGGCTAAGTTTCTCTCAGCCTTTGAAGAAAGTGAAGTGTCAATTTTTTTAATGTAGTCTGGCTGAGAGCCTGCCGTGGGTATGGCAGTCAGTGCTCAGGCTGTCAGGAATCAAGACTAGTTTATACAAAACCATAATTGCGTGAGCTAATTTTAAGCAAAATGAGCTCAAACAAAGCAATGGTATACTCCAACAGCTTCCACCTTCCTCCTGCTTCTGGAAAAGAAAACCAGATGAATCTGTGCTCTCTGATCAGCAGACATGCTGGGCCTTGATCAGGTAGGGATGTCTGGACTGATCTTTCTGTATTTAACAGACCTTTGGACTAAATGGGGCTGCTGCCCAGCCACACACTTGCTTGGTTGGGGAGCTCAGGTGAATTTAGCTTTGCTTCCAGTGTAATCTTACAGGAGTGTTTGTCCTTCACCTGAGTGGGAGAAGGGCCTGTCATCACTTTAGTCTTGTTACCCCATGGCAAGGTAACCACACAGCCAGGAAAAAAAAAATTACAGTCCAAGAGGTTACAGCAGTAAAACACCGTGTGAGTAGGTTTATCCTTTTAGGAGGTTTATAGAGTCAAATATGGATGAGAAAGAAGTGCTTCACAGGGCAGAAGGTCACCCTTTACTCAGGATCATTTCAGTTATCTGATGTAGTTACAAGTATTTCCTTAAGAAAAAGTGCAGTATGGAAGGAAGAAGAAAACTGGATTCAATATTAGTACTTTTTTGTGTATTAAAATGATATGTTTTGATAAATATTTCCAACATTCCTTGCAGCAGCAAAGCTATAAAAAGTACTGATTGTAAAGCAGAGGTCTTAAAAGTCTTTTAAAATTATTCCTTCCAAAATAAGCAAGTAAATGGAATGAGAATTCAACCCACATTGCATTTTCTCCTTTTAGCTTTAGGTAAATACAGCCAGAAATTCAGTTCTCTATTTATTTGCAAACACTGCATAATAATCATAAATGTACTGCTGTTAAGAATAATAATGCAATGCTAATGATTCTGAAAAGAAAGAAGGGAGTAAAAGAACCATCTGAAGGAAAGAGACAAGTAATTAGGCAAAGCAGGGAGATGAAATAGTAGATAAGTACCTAAGAAAATTACACAGTAAAGGTGATTAAAAATAAAGGAATAGAAACTGTACATTATATACTAGAACAGAAAATACAGAAAGTGCTGGCAAGGATGAAACACAAGAGGTGAATCTAAATTGCAAGGGTTAAAGATTTGAAATGTAGCTGTCCCCTAGTTCATCTGATCAGAGAACTCACTCTTGTCAAAATACCTGGGGTGAGAGTCTCTAGCTGAGAGCACTGGCCACAGATTGAAGCAGAGCGAGCCCAGAGGTTTTGCTCCCCAGATCTGGTGCAGCCCTTTGGCTGTGCTGGCAGCTGCAGCTCTCAGCTCCTCCCTCCCACCTCCCTGTGGCATTTTGGCCTCGCAGGAGCTCCACTCCTGGCTCTGTGCTGATGCTCAGCCGGGGCTTTTCACTCGTGGCCCATTTCCTGCAATGCAGTTGGCCAAGATGATTTCCATCTCCTCTTGGATGGACTCCCAGGAAATGGAAATTTAAGGGATGCCACCTGGATCAACAAACACATCCAGGCTAAAAATACGAGCCTTTTGCATATGCCTGAATGAGGATGGTTCTCAGGCTGACGACTGCAAGACATTAAAATTCCCAGTGGATCAGCACAAGGGAAGGAAGGTTCCTAACACATAGGGACCAGTAGATTACAAGAGTTGATCATTATTTCAAGTAAATTTTTGGCCCTGCTCCCTGCTGTACCATTTTTTTCCATTGCTTTTGATGGAATGACCTTATTTCTGTTTCTCAGGACTATAACTGGAAGAATGCAGACAACTACAGGTTTTATGGAGATGTTAAGAGAAAAAAAAATGCACAGAGCATTCAAGTCTTGAAAAGCTATTATTAATTTTATTAGCAACCATAAAAATATTCTAAGAGTTTAATTTTAATACTTTTTTTTTTTTTCTTTTTTCTTTTTCTCTTTTTTCTATTTTGCGTGGTCAGCAATCAGAACTGGATTACTTCCCATTTGGGGCACTAGAGTTTGTAATATTTTTTCTGCTGAGAACCAGCTCCCTTTGTGATCAGTTGCCACAGAGATGTTGCTGAGGAACAATAGTACTTCCAGTGAATGTCTCTGATTGAAGGAAGCTTTAATCAGAAGTTACATCTTGAAAGAACAGTAAAATTGTAGAAGTTCAGCTTTTCCCTGGAAAAAAAACTCTGACTCCTTGAGTGTATTGCTGTTGTGTGCAGTGACAATTGCCAGTTTCCTCCTGAGGAAGGAGTGTCTGTGCAAGTACTGCAGCATCCAGGTGCTATCTGATACACAGAGGTGCAGAGAGCAAATTAATTGGGAAGTGGAGCCATATAGTGGCACTGTTTCACGAGGAAAAAAAAATATTTTTGCTGCTGCTAATGACAGTTCATCTGTTCTCAAACTTGATTCCTCTGACCATTCTTCCCTGGCTGTTGGTCTGCTAAACACACCTGTCCTTTCCAATGTTTTGGTGCTAAAATAATTCTGGTCAGCCACCTTTATATTGAATAATCACCTTGGAGTATCCTAAGCACACCAATAGGGAATGACTGAACAGCTGTAAGCACTCCAGTGAAAGGTTCTTTGTGAAGTATCAAATAAAAGCTCAGAAGATGAGGCCTCATGAAAACCACTGGTTGCTTTGGAAGGTATGTGCTGCAGGGCATTGCCTTCCCACCTGTGCAGTGCTTAAGGGCACTGTGATATTTATTTAGTATTTAGAGAGGGGAAAGTGGTAAATATGTCTAAACTCTGCTTTCCACAACTGAATGAGAACTTTCCTCTATAGCAGTGCAAACTTGACTTTTGTCTAAGATTAGTGGCGAAGATACTTTGTGAGGTTTAATGTCACTTTAATTTAGCTCCACCAACCAACCGCTGTTGTTATTGTTATTACTTTAACATTTCTAACCTGTACTCCTTAAGCATGTCATGGTAATGAAAATTTAGTTGATTTAGTGATTAACTGAGTTGATTTAATTATCTTAGGTAAATAATATTATATGCTAATGTAAGGTAACATTTCTTTTTAGTCTCTTAGAACCGTATATGTTGCAATCAGATTCTTTAAATATTTACTGAAGCACTTAGATGTAATAAATCTGATAGAATTATTCTGGAGTGACATGATGCTAGTGCCAGCATGAGCTTCTTCCCACAGCATTTATGGGAAAGGTGGGTAAAATGTCCCTGCTGTGTTAGAAATGGAGGGAAAATTGGTTTTGAGGCATTCCCAGGCTCTCATTCATACTCTGAATTTGCCTTTGTAGTTGCTTGGCCAGGGAAGCTGTTCCCAGCATAGCCTCTCCTTTTCCAGCCAGCATTCCCAGAGCTCCCCTTGGGCAGAGGGGGAAGTGGGAGCAAGGGCAGCTGGCCTGGGTGAGGGAAGAGCGGTGGGTGATGCACTGGGGGCAGTGGGAGGAGGTCACAGGGTGCAGTGGGACCTAGTGCGCTGGGGATTTCCTTTGGGAGCGTGGTTTTGGAGCCGGAGCAGCAGCTCAGCATCACTGCTGGCTCTGCTGCTCCACCGACTGTCCTGACTTCCCTCAACATGACAGAACAGTGTGTGTCTGCAGCCCAGTGCTACACAGCCCAGTCTTGTTCCGTTTTATTCCTGTTAACATTTATAAAGAAAATGAAATATTTACTGCTTTCATGCACACAGGTCTTAGGAGCCTCATAAAAAAAATCTCTGTTGCTTCAGTTCTTTACTAAATTACTATATAAAACTCTAGAGATTCACAAAGTTTCTAATTACAGGGAAGGTTTTATAAGTCTCTGCCTTCTATAGCATTTTGAATATAGTTGTTGCATGCTGCCTGGGCATTTTGTTAGGCAGAACTGTGCATTCTCAGAGGTGTCCTGAGACAGACAGCGTGCTTTGGCTTCAGCTGCAGCTCAAGCCTGCATTTAGAGCAAAAACTGGGGGAGATACTGGGCAAGATCTGAACAAAAGTAAGATGCTGATGGTTGTAGCAGCTGCTGGTGATGAGCTGTTCTGAAATTCAGACTATTTCAAGCAGGTGCTTGTGTGAACACCAAGCCCATTTAAAATGCCTGGCCCTCTTTGTGGGCTGAATATTTGAAATTTTGAGTCAACATCCACAAAGGGTTCACAGAAAAATTTCAGAGTTGCTGCATGACATTCATAAATTGTAGTGACAATATTCTTAGAAATAGCAAAAGTTGTATGAATGTATTTAATGGCTCAGGGTCAGTAGCAGATTTTCAAATATGCAGACATTTGAAATGTCTCTTTACTCAAAAAATGGGTAAAAACATTTAGATGCTTTGCAGTCTTCATAATGATGGACATGCTCTCTTCTCTTCTCTTCTCTTCTCTTCTCTTCTCTTCTCTTCTCTTCTCTTCTCTTCTCTTCTCTTCTCTTCTCTTCTCTCTCATAACAGATTAACCTCACTGAACAGGGAATACTAATAGCAATCTGAGTACATGCATGTCTAAATATATCACCAAATATTTATTTCATCAACTTAATAGAGATAAGAAATTCTAAAAATAATTATTAAAATTCTTATAATTAATAAAATTACTGGAAAGTAAGATTGGAGTTGAGATCCATTAAAATCAAGATGTAATATTCTTGCACAATATTTAGAAGAAACCACAAAGGCAATACTTAAACTACTGACCTTTCAGCATATTTTCATGGTTTGCTAAATGCAGGAAAACCCCCAAACTGGAGCTCATCAGCAGGATCTGAGCCATCCCTAGCTGCTGACCAAGGACCGATATGAACAACACGTACAGAGTGGTCAGCATTGATGTCCACAGAAATCCTGTCACACTGGGATGTCAGGCCTGGGTGAATATCCTACTGATAACTCATTTTCAGGCCTGGGCTCTGAAAAATGTGCAACAGATGCTGAAAGATGTTACAAAATACTCTAATCTGCTGCTTCTGAAGCAAAAAGAAGTTCTCTAACATATATTAGGGAGCCATTCCCAGGCACTAAGCTGTGGCAGTGATAAGCCCACATGCATTGCTTACAGCTTAGCACTATGACAGTTTATTGATATTTCTGTCACATTTTAAAGCATCGGGGTTCCTCACATTGTTTTCAACATGCATACACCTCTATAGCACCATCCAGTCATTGGCAGATATAACTAAATGCACAGTGGAAACCAAAGCTGGGTTCACATTTGTGTGCAGTGAAATTAGACTGGTAGTTGCTTCTTTTGGGGGCCCAAAAGCCAATTCACATTAATAGACCTTTAAAGCTTCCATATATCCTGTTCTTGGAGGTGGCTTATTTTGAATTTCTTCAGAGCTGAGCCAGGCTGATTTTGGGCGAGTGTAGCCTGTGTTCAGATTTTGAAAATGTCTGCCAGAAGCAGAATTCAGAACAACCTTCCTGCAGGGTCCTGGGAAGACGTGAGTTTGGGTGGCTGGGCTGGGAGGTTAGAACGTGGCAGTGAGTGCTGGAGGGGTGTCAGAGCTTGGCTGAGGGACAGCAGGGGCCACAAAATCAATAGTCAATAATCAGCACAGGCAGAGCAGCTGGCCCCCCAGCAGGGCTTGTGGGCTGAGATGGGGAGTGGGTGTGGATGGAACGATTCAGAGGGAAGGGATGCTGTGGTGGGTGCAGAGCCTGACAGGGCAGGTGGGGATGTGGGACAGAGGCACTCAGGAGCTCAGGCCTGGGGCACACAAGGAGGCTTTTGGGGCACAATTTGGAAGACAAAAAAAGATAGAGGAAGACGTGGGCTGGAGTAGATTTGGGACAAGAACTCAGGAAACAGGGGTTCTGTACTGGGAGAGTGGAGGAGCTTGGACAAACTCCAAGTGTGAGAGGCCTGGGCTCGGTGGGGCACGAGGGTGAGAGGTATCACAAACCCTCCCCATCTGGGTGTCTTGACCAGGGACTCTGCCTTGGGAGCAGGCACAATCCTCCTGTGCTGCCTTCCCTGCCTGATCCACGCGCAGTGTGAACTCAAGGCACAGAACCTGCTTTGGGTTCAATTGTGCTCTTTTGACATTAGGGTTTTGTCTAAATTTAGGAGCTATTCATACCCACAGGCCTGTCAGCTGTTAACATCCACATTTCATTTTCTTTGAACAGAGACCTCTGAGTTAATTCATCTTATCCCTTGGTTGCCTAAAGCTTTCAGGTACAGTATAAAATAACAGCATAAACAGAGCTTCGCTTCTACTGGGAATTGCAAACTGAATTTATGAAATAGTGGTGGGAACTGGAAATCTTTCTCTTATATCAGTGGCAAGATGTGCCTTTTCAGACCAGGAAGTGTGTATTTTGAATTGAGGGAGACAAAAGCAAATGTTCAAATACTACCTTTTTCAGACATAAAGAAAACACAAAGCAATGCTCTTTGTAACCTCCTGCATATAAAACACCTGACATGAAACGTTGAATGGCAGCTAGAAGACAAGGTATGCAGGCAAATGGATTCATTTTCTTTTCCTCTACCTGTCACTTCTGACTGTCTAGTCAAAATCTGGCCCCAGATCAGCGCTCAGGTCAGAGAGGGGCTTTGGTTCCTTGCTTGCCCTCGAGCTGCTGGAATCCAGGATGAGGAATGTTCTGCCTGGGCGCTGGAGCTGCCTCTCAGCACTCACAGCTGGGCATTGTTTTGACAGTTTGGGGGGTAGGCAGGCAATTCTCTTGCATTTAATCCTTCACAACCTGAGAGTCTGTCTTCCTTTTCCCAAAGGATCTTCAGCCTCAGAGCTAATCTGTTGTGGTTTGGTCTCAGCACCAAATGCAGCTGACAAAAGAGGTAATACTGGTTTTTCCCTGCTAGCCAGCAATTTAGGACATTTGCTTAGGATGCAGAAGACCTGGATTCACTTTTGCTTTTGTTGTGCCACATGAATTTGTAAGTTTGGGTTGCCCTGGGCTGTGTGGGGACCCTCAAGTCCTTCCACTCAAGCTGTTCCACTTTGCCTGACATAATTAAATATTAATTGGGCCAGACTGAAGGAGTAAATGACTTTTTATAGCCTGGCAACTAGGCCACTCACCTGGGAGAAGAAAATCACAAGTCCTAGCACTCATATTTTACAGCCAGAAGCATAAAGCTATGCTTGAGCATGTGAATGTTAGATTTATTTTTTAAAGAAACGTTTAGATGTTGCTTCTTTAAACTTCACTATACTAAGCCTTTTTGAAGACCATGCCATTTTATTTGGGTGGTTAATGTAAGGACATGCTTTGATGCTTATAGCCTCATTAAAAACAAAACAAAACAAAAAACCACAAACAAACACCCCCAAAAACAAAAACCAACAAAATCCCCCCAAAAACAAACACAAAACAAAACAAAACAAAAAAAACCACAAAAAAAAAAAAATCCCCACCAACAAAAAAACCCCAAACACCCCACACTTTTCAGCTGAGTTTGAAGAATCTGAGAACAGATGTCAAAAATGTCAGGTCAGACTGATGCTGCAGGAGATGATTCTCTTTGGAGTTTTTTGAGGAAAATACAGTGAATTGTTATTAATCACTGCCCTAATTGCCCAGTTCAAAACAAAAGGGTAGTCATTTCTGGAAGCTCCACTGAGAACACTTACATTTCCAGACAAATCTTTTCTTTCATAAATTTCAGGAAAACATTGTAGTTTCTTATAAGATTCAGTCCTTTATTTCCTGCCATTCTCAATAAATGTCTGATGAATTAGAGTAGGCTATCCAAGGTATATGTTTTTCAAATTTTCAGTATCTTTTATCTGCAAATCATTTATATTCACTGTTTTGCTCTAAAAGCACAATATCAATTATCTCTGCACTGAAAAACACTTTTAACTCACATGAAATTTATAAAATATATAAAAACAGCACCTCTAGTTAATCTAGATGCTTACTGTAGATGAAAGTGGATAATATTTTTCTCTATGAAATTAGATACTACAATACCAATCTTGTTAAAATGAAAAACTGAGATCCTTGAAAGGGAGGGGATTTTGTTCTTCACCTTCAGAAATTAACTAGTGTCATACACAATTTCTAGGCTTTTCCAAGCATTCTGTAAATGTACTACACACTTCACAATTCTAATGATGAAAATCTGGCAGTAAAAACAATGCTGACTTCATGTTATGCTTAGGATTTCAGAAATGTACAGATCAGTATCAAAATGTTATTTTTATGATTTCTCTCTCTAATGAAATGTTCTGTATTTGAATAGAATTAGGGAAGACCTTTGCAGATCGACAAAATTCCATGTCCAGTTTTTTTTTCCTTTTGCTATGGAGGTTCTTCATTAAAGATTCACAAGACATACCTGAATAATTTACATTGCCTTAATTCACTGGGCACAATAGTTAAAGTAAAAAAGAGTCCCAGTCATTCAGGCAACAGAAGAAATATGTTAAAAAAAAAATCTTTACTAGACTTGCTCACTTTGAATAGCAAGTTCTGTATGTGTACATATCTGCATTTTAATGTTGTCTTGTGCTTGTCTATTCTCTGTTGGTGGTTTCCCATTTTAAGATGCTAGATTGATAGTGGAATTATCTGCTGTTTAATAAACTCTGAGCCATTTCAACTCCAATCAGTGGAAAAGGAGCCTTTGGTATTTTCCATGCTTGCCTCACGTTAAAGTGAAGGGTCACAGAGGAATGTACTCTTGACCCTGCAGCAGAGACCCTTACACAGTTTCTCAGCCAATCCCACAGTGATTCATGACACTGCAGAGTACTTAATACAATATGGTTTTCAGACAGTCATATAATAAAATATATAGCTCATAAAGTTTAGCTCTATAAACAGAGGTCACTGCCTTGTGGGAACTCTCATGATTTAAGTCTGTGAAAATACTGCTGTGTATTGTAGATCTGACACAGCCCTTACCAGGACTTTGTACAGAGGAGGGTCCCCAGCCACAGAGGTGAAAAGCTTAAACACAGAGATTATCCATCCAGTTGCATACAAACAGTGGAAGAGAGTTTGCAAATCCCATGAGAAACCTCACTACTTTACAGCAAACATGGCTGTGTGGAAGAGAATGTACATACATGCATGCTCAGCCAGTGACTCCTGTGCAAATCTGGCCATCAAAATGCTGGCTGCCCCACAAAAGAGGGGAAAAAAATACCAGAGAGCAATGCTTAAGTCTGAAACTTGAAATGGAGACCTTCAAATTTCAACTTTATGATGCCTTTCTGATTTCTAAGTTGAAAACAAGACTGGAAATTCTTGACTATGATGAAGCATTGTGATTTTCCTACAAAATGTGTACTGTAAATGTTGCAGTCCCGGTGTAATCATGGCTACAAAGTATATTTGTCCAAGTTAATATTTGATGTTCAATGTGAAAACAGTGGCCAGCACACTCTATTTAAAGACAGCAAAATGATTAAGTATTGCTATTGACAGATAGCGATACCTGTGCAGATGCACCTTGTAATCTTCACTAAAGTACAGGGGAATATGTTGACATATTCCAAACAAGAGTGATGGTATTTTGCCTAATATATGAAGTTCTAAATGAAAATATAGCAAGCTTATTATTTGTGCAAGAGTTTTCTTGTCCACTTCCTACTGGTGATATATGAATATAGCCAGATGCAAAATCAACACAGGAAGAGGTTTCCCTTTAGCTAAATTCTGATGTTATTGTGAATACATCTACAGAAAATATTACAGCACTGAATGAAGGCTAAATTCTGTTTATATTATGTTCAAATGTTATCTCTCAGATAAGCAAATCTTATTAAAAATATCCTTTGTTAATACCATCAGAGTAATTATAGATGAAAACAATAACAATTACATTGTAATTTCTCTGAAAAGTAATAACCCAGAACTTTGTTTGACATGTAAATTAGATTACTGCAAGAAATTGCAAATGAATTAAAGTCAGCCCTTCAGGCTTTATACTCTGAAAGTCTGAAACCAAAAATTTCTCTTTCATAAGTCACTGGTGCTTTAAAGGCTGGTAAAGCCTCAGTCTATCTCCCATATTCATTCAGCTTTCCAAAAAATATTTCCTTCATTTCCAGAAGATAAACCTCAGATTCTTCATCACACTGGATGTGGAGCTGAATCAGCTAAAATACCTTTGTTTGGTTTTTGGTTTTTTGGGTTTTTTTTGAGGTGGGCATGTAAATTCAGCATCAGCATCTTTTGGAAGGAAGCAATGCATCGAATCCATAGAGGCTCATTCTTTTCCATTGACTCATGTGAAATATTTCTCTTTAAAGTGGAAGGTCAAGGGCGATCCCTTCACAGTTTTTTGGTGCTCAGGGCTGAATCCCCCACAGGGATAAACTCCCCCAGCCCGCAGGCAGCAGCAGCAAACCCTGTGCTCGTGTTCCTCGTGCAGGCGTGGAGAGACTCAGCAGGGCTGGAGGCAAGGGCTTGCCTTGGACCAATACAATGGGCTAGCCCTGCAGCCTGGTCTTCTCCAGGACATCACAGCTGGATTCAGGGAAATCTGCTGTGAATGGAGCACTGGGAAATGCCCAGTCCAGCAGCTGGACAGGAGCTGCCCCCTGAATGGGAGCAGGAGAGCATTCTGCCACCTCTCCAGGACTGCACGGCCCCTGCTGAGCCACCACATCCATGCTGCCACTGCTTGTCTGTTCCCAAATGAGGCATCCTGCTCTTCAAAACTGCTGAGCATCCACAAATTCTTACTCAGCACAGTGGGAACTGTGGGATAAGTGGTCTGGAAAATGAAGTGATATGTCTCTTTTCTTGAAAGAGCATCTCAGGAGCCGGGTTTGAAGCGCTCGTCTGAAATCCTTTTCTTTCTCCTTGAATGTGTCTGAACTGCTCCTCAATTTAGGACCTTCTGATTCAGTTGATCGGTGTCCTGACAACAATCCTGCCCAGAGCACCGTGTAAATCCTCCAGTGGACTGCTCCTCAGGCAGGAAGTCGAGGTATGCAGTGAAATAAAGGCTCTGTTGGAACACACTTGGGCTTTTATTCACAATTCTCCAACGGGAACACTTCCTTGTCATTCTATTTGCCTTCCCAGTCTGCTGCTGGATTGAGCCTGTTGAAAGACATCCTAAATGCACTTAAAACAGTGGCCACAGTAGGCTGGCTCATGCTCCCAGAGTTTCTTCACTCCTGATTGAAAGATTGGGATCCTGAAAACAAGCACCAACTCATGACTCCGGAAAACCCTCCTCAGTGTGTTAGTCAGTGATGCGCTTGGAGTTTTCTTCAATTCAGATTTATTTCTGTGGTAAAATTTAAGGATTATTTAAACAGGGGAATGAACTTCTTTCCAATGACATTGTGCCTGTCAACTTTAATGCAGTGGGGATTGGGAGCTCCTGTGAGCTGTAGGCCTGTGTTTGGTGCTTTCTGCAGCAAGTTATGATTGCTGTTGCTGTAATTTCTTATTTCTGCAGATGAAGAGTTGATCTTCCTTCCATTCACCCACTAACCCAAGCAAAGGCTCATCCATCTGTTAGCAGCAGAAAATACCATTTCTCCCACTTCCTGGCTCTTCTGGCAGCTGCAGACAAATGACTGTCCTGCTAATAGTCCCTCTGTTCCAGAGATTAGTGCTTTAAGCATGTGAAAACAGTATTTCTCAATTTATTTTGACAGAGTTTGATTTGTCAAGTTTACAGAAAGCTTAACCAAGTCATGCTGTGACACCCCTTCCAAAATCATCTTTAACCAGTTCCAGCAAAGAAGCTGAGATTTGATCACCCCCTGTTAGTGTTCTGTCTCCCTGTGTATCCTTGCTGGTATTTTAACCTTCCACCCACCTAACACCAATCACACTGTAGATTAAAAAAAAAATTGCTTAAATCTCTTTCTTCTGTGATATAGGCATCTTATTGTATTAGAAAAGAGGTTAACTATTACTATATTTGCCTGCTGCACAATTTTTTAGCAGGATAGAGGTGACTTAGGCAGGGAAATGATAGAAAGTTCTCCTTCATAACCATTTAAACCTAAATTTTTCATGCTTAATGCAGAGAAACAAATGGGCCTTAACCAAATATAAACTCTGGAGTGCAGATGGAAGTTTTTACTGTAAGCATGGTGAGCTTTGGGGCAGCTCCCAGCAGGACTGATGAGGGATCTGATTGTCAGGTGGAAAGGTGAAGCTCCTTGGGTGGTGTGGTTGCGTGCAGGAGCGGGGTGGACATGGTGATAAGCTTGGTGACAATGGCAGTTCCTTCCCTGTCACTGGGCAGGTGCTATGACAACAGCCTCTGAGGCCACCTTGCTTGACTGGTGCTCAGTGCTGTGGAAGGTTCTGGGGGAGCTGGGGAGATGGAAACGTGAGTGACTGCAGGGATCCCTGTGGATTCCTGCGTGTGCATCCAGGCTTGTCTGGGAACACAACAGGTATGGAAGCAAAACCCAAACCCTCTGGGAATCATGTAAACACCCAGGAGCTCTGCTGAAGCCTATCACAGAGCAAGAAACAGCCTCAGGGGAAGGGCAGCAGAGGAGAATCGCTGAGGACAACAGCAGCGAGCACAGGCAGCCCTGCTCCATCCTCTGCACATCGGCTCCCCGGAGCACACGACGCCGATCCCCCGCCGTGCTGAGAGATGAGCACTGACAGCCTGAGCAATGAGATGTCTTCCTGCAGCAGCAGAAAAATCAGGCCCTGTGCATAAAGACTAATGCTGACACCCTCCCCAAAGCAGGGCAAAGCAGCAAGGGGCTTCCTACAGGGAATAATGCTGTGTGGAGGCTAATGGAGCAGTCATTAGCAGTATCTCTGTGGTGTGTAACAGCAAAAAGCATTCACAAACATTTAATTAAAATGAATTTAATGGCAGGATTGAAGCTGTTATTCCAGAAGTTAAATGCCAGTTACCAATGTGTTAAAATGCACAACCAGCATTGCATACATAAATCCATCCCTTGGTCTAATCTGTAACTACAGTAATGTTGTGCACTCGCTAGAATTGTGCTGGGGGCCCTGGCTTTCAACTGCCACTGCAAGAGCTGTCATCTATCACATTTCTTGTCATGCTCATACTTCTATTGTTATTCACTGGTTAAGAAGGAGGGGCTTTTTTGTATTCTGAAAAACCTTGGGAAGGAGGGAGATGAAGAAACTAGAAGCCAAAATTTGAATATTCTAGGTGATAATCCTCATTAGGTGATAGTCTTCGTTAGGCTAAAAAGACAAATCTGTGGATTTTTCAGTTTGAGCAGTTAATTTAGACTCTAGAATTTTGATTTAAAAAGGAAAGCAAGACCATTTGGACGTGTGGAGCCCACTGCAGGCTACAAGGCTTTGCAGGAAACCCTTCATGTTTGTTGTAGAAACAACCTTAGTAAAGCAGCTGTCACGTCTGTCCAGTCTGGCATCCTGTCTGCAGGAGGGGCTGACACTGAATGCGTCAGAAGATACATGTGCTGCACTTCTTCATCAAAAAGATTTAATTCTCAAGGTAGAGAAACATGCAACTTATTTTGCAAATGTTCTGGGGGTGTTGCCAAACAGAAGTGAATTTCTAAAGAGAAGACATCCAAATTTTTATGGAGTATTTTATCAGAAAAAGCCAATTTAAGGAAGCCGTTCAATGACTTAGTATTTCTGAATAAAGATGTGAACTCCATAAACAGGGTTAAGGCTGCCAAAATTTCTGGGACAGTGCTGAGGAGTCCACCTTGCTTGCCAGTCTCTTACATTAGGCACATATTTTTCCAAGGTTTTGTTCCTCCTTTAGGATGTAAAATTTATTACTAAGTGAAATCCCTGTGAAACAGTACATTATCAAAACTTTAATTAATTGTTTCCTGTTACTTGTTAACCTTGCAGGTTTCTCTTTAACTCTGAACTAAGCAGTAGGCACAAAACTGTTCTGTTGATTCGAGATGCTGTAACACCTTGACATGGATGAAATTTAACCTGGTAAACTCCACTTGTGTCAGGAAATGGTCCAGCTTTTAATCTAGTGTGGGAAAAATGGGTCCAGAAAAAAATGGGGTCAGTCAACATTTTAGGCTCCTTCAGCTTATCTTTCTGCTGTACTGGTTGTGTTTTGTTTGTTCCTGTGCTTCTTTAAGTATTAGCTGATTGAAATTGAAATTCAGACATCAGGTATGGTTATGCGTTGGCCTTTGACACCAACAGACAGCGTGTTTGACATGCAGATAGACTTCCTGGGCTCTAATCTGAGTCATTTCCTGTATTATAGTTCTTAGATGGCAGAAGATCTGATGGAGGTCACCTCAGCCTCTGAGCACTGCCTGTTAAACTGGGGACAGCAGGGAGGAGAACATAAACAGTGCTCATCTGTACGTGAAAAGGTCATTTTAGAGAAACAGAGTCAGAGGCTTTGTCTGAAGCAAACAATTGTTCTGTTAGTGAGTTTTTAAAAGAAAGAGCATAAATTGGCACCCCAGTTAACCAAAGTGGAGAACACAGGTGGTCACTAAACCTGCACCAGCCCCCAGGGAGAGGTGTGGCCCTGAGCTGCCATCACTGCCAGCACCCTCCAGAAGGGCTGGTGCTTTCCCCCCACCCCAGGCCTTCAGCTGAGATCCCTGGCGTGCTGTGAGCAGGGAAAATGAGGCAGGAGGATGTGACAGTGTGTTCTGCCCATCCACTCCTTGAGTGTGTGCCTGAGAGCAGCCTGTTGGGGAGGTTTGAATGAGGCTTTTGATCGTGTGTAGCTCCAAAGGGCCTTGTAATTGATTGTGAGCGAGGCTGAGAGAGCATCCCAAATCCAATTCCAGTTACTGCACTGTGCCCATCTAAATCCCCCCGACATGTTATTTGGATATTGTGCTGCCTTATAGATTCTCCATAAACTGCCAGGCAGGGCTGCTGTGTGCAGCTAAATTATTGCTGTGCTGTAACGTAGAAACTGCCCAGAAACTGCCTGTGCACAGCAATATACAATTTTATACAGAGTTTGTTTTCTAACAAGAGAGGTTGTCTCTGCTTTTATGATCGTATATGGGTTCCAGGGCTGGGCATCTTCATTAATTTTACTCTGTCTTCCACTGAACACACCATATATTGTGTTTATTGGTTGTCCACTGTGATTGGTTGTGACTGTGACCTGGAGAGATGTAGATTTTTTTTATTATTATTATTTTAATTCTGTGCAGGTCTTCATCCAAGAGCAGATTAGTTGTGAAGAACAGGTGTGCTGGAAGTGAAGCACTTGAATTTTAGGAGATTGGGAAATGATGCTTCCCTGTCAGATCTCTTCCGTGTCTCTTCTCATCACCACCTTGGCACTGTGCTTCTGCTTGGAGGCTCATCAGCATCACAACAAATTTGTATCCTCATGTCTTGCTCCAGACCAGCTTCTTTCCAGTTCCTGATATTGATCTCATAAGTGCTGAGCAGAAATTCAGAGTGCAATTACAGTATGTAGTCACTGGCTGCTTTTAAATCTTTTGTCCTGTCACGGATGAGGAAGATTTCACTGAAGTAAATATCATGTCATCGTATTTATAGATATAGATGACATATTATACATTATGATCTTATAATTGGCTGTGGCTAATCAGCAAAGCTGCCATATAGTCTTTAATTTATGCCGGGAAAGGAAAGACCTTATCTGTCAGGAAGAAAACCATCAAATTCCTTAAGATATCCTCAAGAAAGCAAGAGACCAAATGAAGAAGCTGAACAGTTTTAACAAAATTCAGTATTATTCCTTTGGATTATTCAGGACTTTGCAAATGACTCTCCAGGCTTAATGGCATTCACTGACACTATGACAACAGGGGATGCTCCACAGACAGAAAGGGGAATTAGAAGTATGTGAGGTTAACAGAAATGATGCTGCTGGTAATAAGTCAGTGGAAGTAGACTGTCACTCATCCTCTCCTTCTGCTTCTGGACCCTGATTATCCTGTCAGATCTTCATATGCTCCCTCCATCAGCTTCAGTAAGAGGAAGGCGTGAAAAAGATGGACAAGATGGTCATATAATCAAATAAAATGTGCTAAATACTGTAAATATAGGATGTGACATGTCCCAGGTTATGTATATGTTATGACATCTCATTTTAGTGCCAAATGATACAGGATGATACAGGCTAATGCAATGTGAAATGACACAGCCTAACTACAAGTGCCATTCGATGCAGAAAGATAGATTTAGAGAGCAGTGTGGTGAATCCACCGTGCATGATGATTTTGAGCAGGGTATCCAGCCTGCTTGTGCTCAGAGTTGTGAAGCTGCTGGACTCTCTCCTACTTTGGATTTCCTGGGGCTCTCTTCACAGCTGCTGGCCTGTCTTGGTCTGGCTTCTGGCTTCAAGTTGGTGCTTCATCTCACTGGTGTTTGACAGGGTGACACGTTTCAGCAGAGTGCCAGAAGCCACTTGTGATCCATTACCATAATTAAGGTTAGAAACACAGACTTTTTCCTGTGCAATTTTTTTTCTTTCCTTGTTTTTCCAATCTCTTGATTAAAAAAAAAGAGACCGTAGCTAATGTTTGCTGAGAGGTCATTCCCACTCCTTTCCCCCAGAAAGGTGACTACACATCTTCCTTCTGTGCATCCCTTTCATGTTTTCTTTCCATCCCATAACTGCAGGCAAGTGTGTTTTCATAGCACAGCAGTGGAAACAGAGGAGCAGAGAGCTGGAGCAGCTTTGCTGGCAGAGGTAGAGCCCATCTCATGAAGCACTGCTAGAAACACGTAGGACCACACACACACACAAAAAGGAGAAGTGTCCACAGGAATCTGAACAGTTTAACAGCAGCAAAAAGGACCCAAATTGTCATGTGCTATTACCTGCCTTCACTGCCAGGCTGTTTTTCTTGGTCTGGTTTTGGGGAGGAGAACTACATGCACTGCACATGTTTTGTCACGTCATGTCTCTCTCAGGCAGCCATGGTAACTAAAAGGAAAAAGACCATAGTGACATGTCCCAAAACAAATTTGACCAAGTTCTCTAAAGCCAAGTGAAAGTGGGATTCAAACTGGAGTTTTATTCTGTGTATTTCAGGCCAACAGCAAGAACAAAGCTCCCCATCATATATGGGAAGGTGGAACATTCAGGCAGCTTGGCAGAAACTCAAGAGAACAGAAGAATTAAGTGTGTTGTTTTTGGTGAAGTTTTGAGATCCTTCTACAAAGTTGTGGATTTGAGGTGAGTCAGTTGGGCTAATAAGGAAATCTTAACAGAGATTTGAGCTCTGGTATTTTCCTAAGTGCTAACAGCCAGACAGCTTGGAAGAGCACTGTAAGTGGTACATGCTGATTGTGGCATGTAAAAGAGTCCTACAGCTCTGCTGCTGTATCCTTCACAACATGAAAGATTACATCTAGGAAAATTAAAATTGTCAGCACACATTTGCAACATGAATAGGAGCAAGCAAATTGCCCTTCTGGCTCTGACTGACTGCCTAAACATACATTGTTTTCTGGCAGTTTCCAATCAGCTGCTGTGAAGTTTTCCTGCAGTTGCTGTTAGTTCTCAGAGTGCTGTACACACTGACAGTGACCTAGGGCAGAACAATAATGTTTAAGGAATCCTACAATGAAAGTTGACAGTAATCCATGCCTTGAAGATTTGTGTTGAGGGGCTGGAGGCACTGGGCACTGCTCTGTACTCCCCATCCCACCTCTCTGCCTCCTGTGCTTAGGCCTGACAGTGCAGGATCCCAGACAAAGCCCTGCTTCTCCAGAGCCTCTCACAAAGTGTTGTGCTGAGCTAAATAAACGTCAGGGCTGGCTTAGATAAATTAAGTGTATGTGGAAGAAAAGAACACGGTCCCTGCTGTCAGCCACCGGTCTGGTGGTGCCAGGGAACGTGCTGTGGTTGGGACACATCTGGGAGGCTCTAGCTGTACATTCAGAGGGAGCTGCAAGGCTCAGCTGACTCTGAGGACACTCCCAGGGTGTCCTTGCATTGCTAGGGTGGGCAGACAGCTGCCAACAGTGCTGGCCTGAGCCTGGGAACCGAAGATACATGGCTGTATGCAGTTGGATATGGAGGGAAAAGAAAAATGGGGGCTGCCATGACAGGCAGTGCTTTGCCCTTCCTCCTTCAAATGTCTTTGGCTTTACCCATCACTGATCTGTAGGAAACGGGAGGCAAGGAAGCCTTGATATTTTTGTCACAGGCCAGGCTTGCCAGGATTTTAATTTCCAGTGCTGGCCAGGAGAGTGCTTCTGCCTGCTGCAGCGTGAGAGCAGCCCTGCAGCCCT
Organism: Brachypodius melanocephalos; assembly: GCA_013398615.1. Lineage (NCBI taxonomy): Eukaryota > Metazoa > Chordata > Aves > Passeriformes > Pycnonotidae > Brachypodius > Brachypodius melanocephalos. The sequence continues at coordinate 4,092,841 of VZSR01001065.1, read as the reverse complement.
GCACTGCACTGGGGTGGCAGGGACACGGTGTAGGTCTGTGGTCACCAGTGGAGAGAGGCTGAGTGGCCTTTGGGCTGGGCCTGCATTCTCCCTTAGTTTGGTGCCAAGAAGCTGCAATGCCAGGCAGCAGTTTGAATCTGACCTGTGCTATGGGCTTTTTTCCTATGATTGCTGTTTCTAAGATGATAAATTAGGCCTTTTTTCACACTGCTGAATGACAGAGCTACTGCCCTTCCATTTTTCAATAACTCTATGTCCTAAACTTCCCAAATTATCACCGAGGTGTGCCTAAATCTGTGGCTCATGTGGGAGGGAGGTGTTTAAGTATGTCTTTTAATAGATTTACTGTCATTTACTCACACAGTCCATTGTTGCTGTGGCCATCAGCAGCACAGATCTGTGTACACAACATTGTGTAAAAAAGGCACGGCTGTCTCCAAGTCTCCACAAAGGCTGCATTGGCCAATCCCTCCTGCTGGGTAGTTTTGGTTGGAGCAAGGGGAAGGGAGTAAGGAAGTATTTTTGAACTTATTTTTAAGTGACTTCCACTGAAGTTTGAGGACAGGGTAAAGTCTCCTTACTTTACCAACCCTGCTCTGAGTGGGAAGAACTTAGTGCTGCTCGTGACTTGAAAAATAAATGTCTCCTTGGCTAATGGTGCAGTTTAGCAAGATAGAGCCTGAAAATGGAGCAGTTTTCAGATTTCCTTCATACCTGATTCTTCCTTTCAATTTTGTTCTAAAGTCTTGCTTCATTAACATGCAGTTAATAATTTGGCTATTAATTTAGCAGACATCTGCATTTTTGCATATTTTGTAATGTAGTAACAGTTGCAGCCATTGGACTAGACCATTTGCCAATGAGTCTGAGATAATATGATGGTGTCAAAAAAACAACTAGAGATTGCACTTTCATCCTTGAGACAAACCTTTCAAGTGTGTCCAAGAATTCCGCAGGGCAAATACCAAGTCTTCATCTCTGTCTCCAAGCTATACTCAGACTTTCTTCCATTTCTTTTTGCCTCTGGGGATCCAGTAGCCACAGTGTGTCTGAACTGTTCACCTACCACCAGCAGCATCTGGGTTTTGGATATCTTTGAGATCTTCAGCTCATCCCTCCCAGCAATATCTGAGGCAAGACTCTAATTAAGGACTGTTGTCTCTTCTCCTGGAGTTTAGTATTCTTGTACTTCTGTGGCCTCTGCTTTGAGACTCCCTGACTAATGTCAAGGACTGAGCAAATTACTCAGAGCTTCTTGTCAGCGATGTTCCTTTTCAAGAGTTTAATTAGCAGAGAATAACACAGTTTGAAATAAATGTGGCCAAACCAAAAGCCAGCTCCTGTGAAGGGCTTAGCTTGTTAGCAGTAAGGCTCTTAGGACTATATCTCTTTTTGAATGGTGCAAGCTTAAGACAGGTTGGAGAACTCCACAATCAATGAGTCCCAAAACTGCTTTTACACGCACCTGCAGACAAGCTAAAAATATAGAACATCTGGTATGTGTGTATGCATGTATAAAATAAGCACTTTTTTCTTTTTCCTTTGCACTGAGTGCTGCTGTGTGGGCTAAACCAACATAATGTTGCTAATGTGCTTTAGAACTAAATCAGTCCAAAAGTGTGATTAATTCTTTGATCATGGAGACTTACAAGACGTTGTGTAGGACTCAGGAATTCTCATGTCTGGAACAGGGACTACATATGTATTTTTATTGCTACCTTGAGATGCAGCAGGAATTATTGTTTGAATCCCTTCAAGTGTTCACAAAGCTCAGTGGAACTGGTAAAAAAAGTTTAAAATAGATAAAGAAAAGTGCTTCTTTGTGCAGGGGGGTTGTGGACTTTGGATCTTGTGTTTGTAGAGGCAGGCAGTGTGAGCAGGTGCAGAAAGGGAGTAGACATTCATGGACCAAGAGTCTAGAAATGGATACTAGGACTGAGAAATACACACTACAACATCCTTGGTACGGCAGCTTTGGGGGAGTAAAACAAAAGTGGAGAGCAGAGAGTGACCAGACTGCCAGGCTCTCTCTAAACAATTTCTCCCGTTGCCACAGAGTCAGGATCCTGGGCCTGAGGATCCACTGGTCTCACCCAGGAAAGCAGTTCCTAATTCCTCCTGTTTGTGTCATTTGTACTTGAGCAGTGCAAGTTGCCACGTTCAGCCGTGGCTCTAGAGGCCCATCCCTTGTCACACCTGCAATCAGAAGGGCAGATCTCCCTCTGCCTGCCCTCCTGCTGGCACAGGCTGTTTCAGAGCACAGCTGAGGCGTGTTGGCCAGCCTCCCTAGGGAAGATGGTTACCTTGACTTTCCAGAGCAGCTATACTTCATCATGCAAATGGCAAGGAACATTTCTCAGCAAGCCTCGTACTTCCAGAGGTAATATATCTCCAGCCATTTCCATTAGTCCATTGTCCTTCCCCAGCACTGTCCTTTGGCTCAGTTGCTTGGCTTCAGAGTGAGGCAAGATGGATCAGAGTGGCATTTGGCTAACATGCTCTGAAACACTCAGTTCATCTGGAAGTCTCTGCAAGTACCAGCTATTTCTACAGCCACTTCAGCTGGAATTAAGAGGACAAATCAAGGGCAGTAAAAGCCTAAGCAAAGGGCTCTTTTTCCCTCATGTAGAGACAATACATGGAATTTATGAGACCCACATCTTAGATTTCATTTCCCCTCTCGAATCCCTTCAGTGCTGCAAAATACTGCTCGCTTTGAATGCGAATTTTCTTTTTGCATTCCCATAGCTTCATACTGCTCATTCCTTGATATCTATTGCTGCTGTCTGTTTTCACAGAGCTCATGCAGTCAGAAATCTCCGTCTAGGGTCAGATCATCAGCTGACAGGCACGTGCTCCTCAGGCTCCAGTGGAGCTATATGGACATTTTTTGGTTATAGAGACTTGGGGCAGTATCACTGAGAACATCACGTAAAGTGCTTCATATTTCTTCTGCTGGTTCAATGCTTGGAAGAAATCCAGCCAAAAAACAATGTGGATTAAAAATGGAAACTTCTCCTCCAGCCCTCTGTGCATGCTGGCTTAGTGATCACAGGAATTAACTGGGCATGCCTTTTGCTTAGTACAGGGCAAACATCTCCTCACATGCAACTCTGTGTTAAAATGTGAAAAATCAGTGTTGATTCTGCCTTCTTATGACCCTGTCCCCAGAGCTGCCTGTACTTTATCAGAGAGAGCACCTTTGGGGTGACTGTACCCCAATAAAACTCTCAGAGGCTTTTCTTCTTTTCCATTAGCTTGCTCTGTTGCATTGATTTCATCATTTGTAAAGTGCAGATCGAAGGCATCTCTGCACATCTAACACACAATGCAGACCATTAAGAAGTGTGAAAGAAAAACCAGCCAGTTCATACACAAACTCAGTGTAATAAACCTGAGAACTTGGCACACAAGCAAACCCAGTAACTGTCAGAGAAACCACTTGTGCAGTAAAAGGGCGCTTCAGATATTTAGAAAATACTGTTCCTACAGCCTATTTAGGCACAAAGCATTCTTGTCACACTTTGCAACAGCTGTGATTAAAAACTATTTGAGGGTAAATGTGTTTTCTGGTATTTATCAGTGGGTCATTAACCTTAACAATATCAACATTTCAATTGTCAGCAAGATTAAAAAAGCCCATTATAGCAAAATGAGCACATTGTATGTAGAGATATTGGAGTGCTGATGAATTACTAGCTCTGCTCAGATAGAGACTTCAATAAAGGTACAGCCTTCAGTGTGGTGAGAAATAGAGGATGAATTAATTGTTGTGTGAAATATAATGCTGAAGAGTTAGAAGCAAACTAAATGAGATGGTTTAGCACATGGAAGGACATGGAAATTTTATCTACAAGATAAAGAATATGCATAAGCTTTTAATTTTTGTGGGGGATGGCATTAATGGTGGTGCAGACCTGAGTAATGAAGTCTGGGGATTCAGGCCCTTATTTACATACAGATGGAAAGAGGAATCCAGGCAGGAAACAGACTGCTTCCACACACAGGACCCAGCAGAGGGACACAGAAACAGTGTGTGTGGAAGGAGAGGACATGACCACAGCAACACTGTACTGCATCCACCTGGCCCCTTGTTCAAGGGATTCCTAAGGAGGATAACCCAAAGGACCATTTGGAGGATAACCCAAAGGACACTATTATTGTTAGCTGTTTACTATTGTTAGATACTTACTGGTTATTGAATACCTATTATTAGTATAATAGGTATTTAGAATAGAGACTCCACAAGGAAAAGGCCTTGTCAAGCCTCTAAAGGGGGCAAATGATGCCTTAAGGTTTAGCTTTCATGGTTTTCAGGCTCTGTGCTGCCCAGGGGTGCAGCACAGAGAGCCTCATACTCAGCTCTCTTCACAGAGTAGGGAGACAAATCCTTTTCCTGCTGAGGGCCAAGGACAACTTTAGGGCCCAAAAGCACAACCAAGGGTGGCTGAAGGGAGGAACAAGAAGGATGGGACCTCACAACCTGAAGCTAGAATTGGACAATTAAACCCCAATATGCAAATGAACCAAAGCTTATAAAAGTGTGAGACCTTGTGACTGTTTGTCCATTTTGTGACCATTTTAGTCCGCCTCGGGTGTAGCCCTGGCCAGGCTCTTGTCCTGCCCAAGGTTTACCCTAAAGGCCTTTCAATAAATACCTACTTTACTCTCTAGCTCTGTCCAGTCTCTGTTTCAGGTCAGACTTCCTAAGGCATCACCTGGGCCTCTAAATTTTGGGGTTGGAAATGAGTGAAGAATTTAGGGTCCATATGACAGGAATTGCTAATTGCTGCCTAGCAATGCAATGCAGGTATAACACACTGAAACCTGCTGCGTAGAGAACCATGGGCACAAAACTCCTCTGAGAGGAAGGCTTCTCATTCCAAAGCCAGTGCCAGTGCTCCTGGGTGAGAGCAATGGAATGGAAGGCTCAGAGTGCAGGCTGTGCAGGGAAAGTGGTGGTTAGGATAGGAAAGATAAAGGCTCACTGCATATTTCCATGGTAATACTGAGGTAGAAGGAGGACCTGAACCTTGCAGTGACAGGGTCTTTGCCATCCTCTCGGTGACAGAGCCATGATGAGTTTGGTTGGAAGGAAAGCCTTGGGAAGGAGCTCATTCCTGGCTCACAGGGCCACATCTCCACTTGGCACTGGCCTCCTGTGCCAGGGACTCTGCAGGATGCAGAGGCTGCAAACATTTGTGCACTGCAAGGCAAAAAGGGCCAGGAAACAAAGGGCATGTCCCAAACCCAGACCCCCCAACTGTTCTGCTCTCTAGTACAGTTTTGAAGTTATAAAAGTAAAGACATAACAGGAGCCTTTGAGAAAGGTGGGTTTTTTTGGCTGCTCTCTTTTCCCTCTGCTGGTTATTTTTCTAAGTGTGTGTGCACAGGAGAATGTTCTTAGGGGTTCATTTATTTCTGTCAGATAACTTTCATTACTGTAATAAAATTCCACTGTCTGACAGCTTTTATTTCTGGATTCTGAGTTGTCACGCTTTTCTGAGGTTTCCCTCTGACCTCTAGGATGTGTAAGGTGAGGGAGAGACACGTCTAGCATTTGTGAATGTTTTAGAAATGCCAGAATTCAAAAAGCCTGGCAGTTCCTGTCTGGTGGATCTAATTTCAAGCTCTAGTAAGACCATGGAAAGAAACTGAGGGTCAGCTCAGAAGGCAGCCCTAGGAGCAGGTTGATTCTCTTTAAAGTGAAGCCTTGGTGCAGAGATGACCAGAAAGGTGAGTCACACCTGGCAATTACAGATTCTCCAAAAACAGGTGGAGGGAAGTCTGACATTCAGAAGCCTCCTCTTCCTTTTTATATTTTCCTTCAGTCTGCTGCCAACATAGGCACCCAGCCCCTTCTGCAGCAGCAGACAGACTTGTTCCACTAAGGAAACTCCAGGGACAGAGACAGGTTGGTACAAAGTTCTGTTCTTGCACAGGGAGGGCTGAAATACATTTTCTGTTTTTTCCAAATGAAGAGGAAAGCATATGCCAACCTTCTGCAAGGTGTCCTGCAGATGTGCAGTAGGTCTGATGCTTTTTGAACAGTGCCTGTGTAGGATTTGCCCTACCATGATCTGGGTGCTTGTTCAACACTTTCCTGGCAGTTCTGGTGAGTCCCAGGAGAGGAGTGTGTGTATGCAAGGACACATGGCACTGGTGTGGGGGCTGTTTGTGCAACCCAGCCAGTGGAGCTACAGCTCTGATGGAGCTGCTGTTTCCACTCCAGCCATGCCTGCAAACCTCAGACAAGCAGCCAGTGCTCAGAGGGAATGCACTAAAGTGTCCCTACACACAGTGATGCCTTCTCCTCCTGTGGCAGGCCCCTGTTGGAAAGTGGGACTGATCTTTTCTTTTCCAGAAGCAGAGGTTTCCGTAGGACACTGCTCAGGCACCACTGCAAAGGCATAAACACATGCCTTGTACTGGGCTGTAAGAATGAAACTTAACCTGAAACCTGGATGTTTGTTGTGAATGAAAGAGACTTCACTTGATACTAATGAGGTTTCTGGTGAAATCTTATGCATAAGATTTAATTTTGAAATATTATGGAATTCATAAGTGTCTTCTACTTGCTAACAGGCAGAAGGGAAAGAAACAATTAGAAATAAAAGCAGAGGGATGATGAAGATGATATCCAGTGAAAATGACCACATTCATATGAGATCCATTATTGCCTAACATGTTTTCTGTGGCCTTTGAAGGCAGATATGATGCAAGAGTGGACTTGGTATGGATACTGCTCAAGGTGAAGGAAAGATAGAGCAGAAAGGATAGGCACCAGAAAAATGTCCTAAACGCCACCAAATAAGAATCTGCTTGGGAAGAAACCAACATGGAGGACATGTGGGAGGAAAAATAACCCCACACCCAGAGATTCAGTGGCATGGAGGGCAGTAGATGTGCAGTCCAAAAATGATGGTGGGCAGCAAGTGAACTCGTAGTGAGTGCAGTGCAAAGTGGCAGGTAGAGCAGGTCATGGGTGCCATGGCAGCAGAGCACACAGACAACAGCATTTCCCCAGGTGTGCCCAGGAGGAGAACAGCAGCTACAGGAATGGTAATGGGAGAAAGTGTAGGTGACTCAGAGTAATGCCAAAGACAGGAGCAATTAATGGAACAGCGATCTAGCTTTCTAGTTAAGCAATATAAATAGAAAAAATGGTGTATGGCTTTTGCACTAATTTTCAAATGTGAAGAGAATTGTTTAGACTCTGCTGCCCTACACTTTGTATTTGCAGGATAATGTTTGGAGCTTGGATGTAGCCACAGTCTCCAGAAAGGCATGGTATCAATGCCAGCACCTGCTAAAAATGAAGCCAAAGGAGACAACATTTTACATTAAGAGAAATCCATCATTTCCAAAGATTACAGGCCAAATCCTACTCTCTTCACATCTCTGCACTTTGACTAAGATAAATTGGGGTATTAAATGAACCATTCTGATTTATAACAGACAAAACCCTTGATGAAGGCACCATTCACAACAATTAAAAAGACTGAACAATTAACAGTATGGATAATTGAGAGTGTAGTGTCTGATTGATTTATATATAAATGCATCATTATCTGTCAAAACATTTATTGTTAGCGATACAATATTCATGGCATGGCATTGATAATGTTCTGCAAACTACCTGCTATTCAAACAGTGCCCATTTATCACCTGGCAAGATCTATTGAATCATATCTCATTAAAGAGTTTGAAAATATTGTTCAGTGTCCTCCATGATGTCTGAGTATCTATTGTCAAATACTCCACTAGCTTTGCTCTTTGCGTATCTTGACTTGCTGAAATGAGATTGCTTGAACTTAATGACTGCTGATCTACCAATGGAAGTGACTGAGGGGATCTGATGCATGCAAATGTGAACACTGAACAGTTTTCTGGAAACTAAACCTGTTTTAAGGAATATGTTTAACAAGTATCTTGGGAAAAGTCGTCTTCTCATATTTCTCTTGCTATTTTTGGTTGACTCGAAACAGAGAGGAAGAACTACAAGATGAAAAGATAATCGTGAGGTGTGAAACCGAGTTCCTCTGCGACTGTGTTTTTATAAATATTTGCTGTAACCCTCTGCCTGAATGGAGCTTTGTTAGGGGAATCAGGCAGCAGATGTTTGGCCTTACCTGATAGCTACTTTGGCAACACATTTTCCTCCCCTGTTGTGTGTGACACGGTGCTGAGGCCATGGTTTGTATTTATAGCCTTGTGGGGCATCCAGGACGCATCCAAAAGCTGCAAGAAGTGACAGGAAGACTTGCACTGACACAGTTGGCTCTGGTTCAGCCTTGCTCTTTCTCTGAGCAAGGAAGGCACAAATGCTGTGTTTTGCCATGTGACTATTAGATGAAAAATACTTCATCATCTCATCTTGATTATCTTCCAAATAACAGAGTGCCATCCTTATCCTAATATCATATTTCTATATTAAAACTAAAAATTTAGGAGAGGCTTGAACTTAGGTCTGCATGTTTTCAAAGTAAACATGGAAATCTGATCATTTCAACCAGAATGTAGTTTCTGTAGCAGCTACTAAAATATTTGTATTGCTTTTGCATTCCCAGGTTTGAACTAATATTGTTTTAAGTACTCTGTGTTCATAACAGAGCCGGCTGTTCTTGCAGAGAGCTGTGCAGTGCCAAAGAACATTTCTTAGTGCTATTTGTTAGTGTCTGCTGGCTAGTTAAGCACCACTGCAGATGTATGATAGCCTGAATTTGCTAGAACTTCACCTCCAGAAAGAAACCCCTGCTATAAACAAAACTTGCCCAAAACAGTTGCTCCAATGGCCAGCAAGGAGATCAGCAGAGAGAGGAGAGATTTCTCTATGACAAATGCAGAGTAGAAGGGGTGTCTCAGCAATATGTTCAATACCTTGGAACAGGAGCTGTCATTTGACAACAATCTGACAACAATCTGTGGTACACACACACCGGTGTGCCATGCTGTGTCCCAGCAAAAGACAAAAACTCCTCAGCACTTCTCTGGCCATTCCTCCTGAGCCTTAGCCTGCTTATGGTCTTGTGTGGGTTGTAACTTTAAAAGGAAGAGCTGGCAGCAAATGAGCCGGAGTCACTTGCAGGTTTTTCTCCTCAGGAAGCCTGCTGACCTTGAAAAGCCTTAAAGCTGCATTCCTCATGAAAAATAACTTTTACTTAGTGCTGAGCACGTGTATTGTTGCACAGACAAATAGACAAATAACAATGTGAGTACATGCCTTGATCATTTATCCTCCTCAGAGGGCCATAAACCATGAGTAAATGCAGCAAAAGCAGAAGATTAATAGCGGCCACATAATGCTTTGCATTTTTCATAACGATTCTCTACAGATGCAATCAGTAAGTGTCACTAATTGGTAGGCACTTGTTCTGCAGGGGGGCCCAATCCTCCCTCTGGTGGGGTTGGTGCTGGTGTGGGCAGAGCAGGAGGCGGCTCCTCAGGAGCTGCATGGGCTGCGCTGTTCCAGACACCGAAACTCCAGGGGTGTGCAATGCAGAGAGAGCCCAGCAGCCTGGCTGTGCAGGGCAGCTCCTGCAAACACTGCTGGCTCCTCAGGCTCCAGGAGAAAGGCACAGCTGGCCCCATGCCAGCTGCTGAATTTAACATGTATTCAGCTGAATGACTGGGCTGGCATAATGACATAATCCCGCAGTGTCCCGCTGATCTCCTTCAGATCTTCTTGGCTTGTTGGCTGCCCCTGATCCTTGTTCCCTGTGGATGCAGGGCTGCTGGGTGGGAAACTGCTGGAAAGATTTCCTACCCAGTGTTGTCCAAACACTGTCCAAAGCAGCAAGTCCGTGCAGAGGTATCCATCCTGAATGTTATGAAGGGCTGTACAGGCCCAGGAAAAACACTTTCATCAAACTTTTATCGAATTTGCTTCGTTGCTTGAATAGAATTTTTTTCTTTTTTATAGTCTTACATAAGAATGAGAGCATATTGTGTCTATTCTAATACTCTGATTCTGAAATTAGAGCTCTGCATGTATCCAGTGTTATGCCAAGTGGAGGTACCCAGGCTTCCTCCCTGGAACAGCGCTGTGTTTGGGCAGGAAGCTCTGCCAGTGCAGCTGGGCTGCTCCCGGTGCCCAGGCGCATTTGGCTCTTTCTGTGCAGGCTGGGTGCACGCTATGGGCTCAGGGAGTGACCGTACAATTGGTGCCACACCCAGCCCTGCACTGAGAGCCCTCCCTCAGACCTCCCACGCTGACATGGTGATGGGCCCAAAAGCCAGGAGCTCTGGTTTGCATTGGCCGCTTGACTTCTGAAGCTGCCACACACACATTGCAAGGCTGTTCCTGTTGCCAGCTCTCTGAAATGTAAAGCCCAATGATACGCAGCCAGAATTTCCCCAAGTGAACTCAGAGAAAGTCATCTTACACAGATTTATCTAAAAAGCTGCCTGGTGGCGTGGATCCTTTTACATTTCTCCAAATCCAGAATACCCACATCATACATGCCCACATTATCCCTAATACCATTTAGTGTCTTCCTGCTCTCATGTAACTCCAGGGATCTGTCCTGCTCCAGCCTGAGAATGCCACTGGAATGGCATCTCCTCTGCAAAAGGGAGGATGTGGGACAGATGGAGACACAGAGGGGGAGGGTGTATGTGACTTTCCAGCCTCTTTCTGTTTGCATCCCCTTCATGGAATTGGACTTTGTCCCTTTGTTTTCTTCCCACTCCTGGTTAAAAGCTGCTCTTAGCTTTCTGTGTCCTTAGCTTTCCTGTAGAAACCTCAATTGTCTGTTCTCCACAAGAAGGCAGGAAAATAGGAAAAGCAGCTTGTTAAGCAAGGTAAAGCTCAGAGGAGCATCTCTCCTCAAATGGCTCTAGCAGAGGACAAGCCCATTAGGGAAAAGCTGTCAATGCTTTAAGTGCCTCTGCTGACCAGGCATGTGCTCCTTTACTTGTTGTTTTACCTATTGCTGATCCTCTTCCTCTCTCCCCCTCTCCTCTGTTGGCTATTTGTACTTTTGTCTCTCTGCAGTGCCTTGAACACAATATGGTTTCAGTCTGGCTTCTTGGCTCTGCTGTAACAGAGGTATTTCTGTTACTAAGAACAGTCAAATAAAATCCAGCAGTCTTGGGATGTGAACATTTGTGGTCAGTCTCAAAACCAAAACCAAAGTAGCAGCTTTGTTCTTTTCAGGCAGATCATTAATTAGGGCCAAAATTGGTAATGTGTCAGCATGACTTACTGACTCCAGGCTGCTTTTGAAAAAGCATCCAAGATACATAGACCATTCCTTGACATGATATAGATATTTGTACAACATTTACCCTACAATTATTGAGAAGCTTCTGAACTCCCTGGGATGCCTAACTTCAGAGCTCCCTGAGTTTACTGTTTATTTATGGCAGTAGCAAGCAAACCACTGTTCCTTGTGTGAGGCAAAGATTTGTAAGAGGAGAATGCAGAATATCGTGAAATCACCTCCACTTGAGGAGAGTCGCTGCCTGAATGAGAATGACTGGAGCCTTCATTACTGAACTGTGCTATCAGGTGCTTTTGGGGTAATCAGGGATTACCACCTCTGGAAAAACTGCCTCTGAAAAGAGAGCTTGGCTGCCAGACAGGCATTTCCAAAAGGAAGGAGCCTCTCTGCTGCGAAGCAAGGAACACATGCACTTCCCTCTGTGCTGCACTGCCTGGCAATGAACAGGAGCAGGGCTTTTAGCAGAGCACCAAACATGCATTTGATGTTCAGTGGCCTGACACAAGTGCAAGAGGAGAGTTTGGATGGGAAATATCTGAAAAAGTATTAACTGAGGCCACCAATGCTCTGTGGGTCAGACTATACTGCTTGAAAAAAAAATGCTGCAACACCCTGTTCCCTTTTCATTCAATGTCTCATATTCTGTTATTTACTGGTGCCTTCTATAATTTGCACCACTGTGTTGGGACTTGCTGAAAATGAAAGGAGAGCTTGAGGGAGCAGATTTCAACTAGTATGTCATATCCAGGCAAGTTTCTGCGATAGCAACTTTCCAAAATTTCTGGACCTGACTGTTCCACTCATTTATCTTGGGAACAATTTACTGATGCCTGTGTACCTGCTGCAGATCCAGGGAACTGAGAACATTCCTGTCCTTGTTAAAACTGTAAAACTGTACCTCTGTGAGCTAAGAGCTGCATCTTTCCAGTTAAAATAGGCTTTGGCCAGTGGAGTTTCAGTGCTCTTTCTGAAAACCCCTGCCTACAAACATGGATCTGTAAGAAGGGAATATCTGAATCCTCCTTTAGGCATAAGCATAGCAGACTTCTTTTTTAGGTAACATGCTCTGGGGGGCAGGGAAACAGCCATTATCCCATAGTTTTAATTTTCTATATATCAAAGCTCTGGAGAGTCAAGGTGGCTGCTGCTGTCATTGATGGGAAGGAATTTCAGACAAATCAGAAATGATACCCCACAGGTAAAGGAGTCCCCAGAAGTATGTGAACCCAAATCTGGAAGTGGTAATTCACTGGAAATCAGGAACTGACCTGAAAGCCTCCCTTGGTTGGGTTTATTATGCAATTGGGATCAGCTGGGTGGGATTGGCAGAGGATTTGCCTTCTGAGGGTTTGTTTTCATTGCTGCACCTGGGGCAGGAAGGGGATTTGTCTTGTAATCCAGAGAATCAGCCACACCTGAAAACTCTGGCTTGAGTTTGTTAGCTGGGATGGCAGTGGTCAATAGCAGATCAAGATGAAGGGAGGATTTGAGGCTGAAATTCCTGGGAATTCAGGGGTGAGGCTTTTCTGTAATTTGTCCTTGTCTGACTCAAGGAGAAGTGATTTATAAGAGCAGTATCGTGGGGATTTTTGTGGCAAAGTATGCACTGTGCTCTGAAGGTGTTTTGTTGTCTAAAGAGGGCTTTTTTGAAGGTGTATTTTTGATCTCTAATTAAAGCATGGCTGAAAGTAAATCTCCAGAAGAGTAGGATTAAAACTTAGTTAGGCTTTATGAAGTAATTAGAATGGCATTCATAAAGCCTGTGGCCAGATCAAAAATGCAGTTTTATCCAAAGCACATCTGCTGTATCTTTTCTTATTAAAGCACTTTGACCTTCTACTGTGAACAACAGAAGGTTTGGCAGGTGATATGATGTGCTCTAATCACAAAAAAAGTAGGAGAGAGTTGCAATAACCCTGGAGTTCATGGAGTTTTGCTTCCAGAGAGCTTGTTATGATTTTTACTTGTCCCTATAAAAACTTTGCGCTGAGAGCAGATTATGTGTGAGCTCAGAGAGAAAACAACCTAAATGGTCATGTATGCACATCCCTTTCTTCCATGGCAAACCCAGGCTCAGGCTTATCCTAAATTAACCTAGTTTTTACCTATTTCCCTCTTTTATCTAGATTAGACAGGAAAAAAAACCCCTTTTGTACATGAAGACTTGTTTGTTTGGTTGGTTTTTTTTTCTATGAAAGACACTACATTTTCCCACTTGCTTTGCCTCATTAAGATCCTCCCTTAATACCACAGTGGCTGTGAACACAGTTGTTTCATGCTTTCTGCAAATTGGCCAAAGGCAGCATTAGCTTGTTGCTAAGTGATGCCAGAGGTTGTCCCTGCATCTCCAGTCTGCAGTGTCATCCCAAAATGCAGTTCTCTGCAGAAGGTGCAAGTTGGTCACCTGGATCTGTGAGAGGAGCAGAGGGAATCCCAGGATCTGGAAGGACAGCAGTTGTATTGGATGGTGGACAGGCTTCTGTGAGTTTTCTTTAGAGCCTGTCAAGAAGAGGAGATGATTTTTGTGTTAGCATCAAAGCTCGGTGGGGAGTGGGGTTGCTTCCAGCTGTCTCCTGCAGGGATCTCATGCTTGGGCTGATTTTCATCTCTCTGTTCTGACACGTGGCCCAATTGTGGACAAAAGTAGAAATTTGCATCCCCAAGTTAGAAAATGAAATACTTCCAGTAAAGCACAGAAAAAGTTATGTGGAGACAGGTCTACTGGAGAGATTCTTGAGCAGAGTAGTCACAGGTGAGATGTCCTGTCCCCTGGCACAGGGCATGGGGCTCTTCCCCCTCTGTGTGTTGCCAGCACAGTTGCAATTATGAGCATAATCTTTCCTTTAGAGTTCAAACCTTCACTAATGACATCTCTCCACTCCATGGGCATCCCTAAAATTTCCTTTGGAAACATCTTACAGAGACTCTCTGAAAGGAATTAAAAGCTATCCTGACAAATCAGATCTTTGATAGAATATTTCCAATGGGAAACCCCAGACTGTGAGACACACCTGAAGAAAATGCAGATGGCTTTCAAAAGAAAATGTGGGGTTTATTTTCTTTCTATAAAGATAAGATACTAAACTAAGTAGGATCCTAAATAAGGTGATATTAAGTCATTGCACTCAGGAAAACACACTGATTTTCTTTCTTTTGTATTTTTTATGCAAAGCTTCTTACACGAGAGCTTTGCTTGGCAGCTTTAGCTTTCCATGAAAATGGGGTGTGGTGACAGTACAAAGATTCCTTGTCTTTTCCAAGTGTTTATCTGGCCCAGGGGGTCAAGTGCAGGCCTTGGACAAAAACACATACCCACTCTTGTCAAACCATGGAGGGATGGAGCCCAGCTGCTTGTGCAGGGGTTGCTGCTGCTGCAGAGTCCTGTGCTAAAGGTAAGGGAGAGAAACTACTGCTGCTCAAAGGCTTCAAAGATGACAAAAAACTTGGTTTTCTTTAAAACAGTTGCATCTGCTTTGACTGCCATTACATTTCCCTTCGTTACCCTGGGCTGCAGGGAATGGCCTGCCTTGCATTCACACTGGAGCAAGGATCTGTGTAGAGACACCTCATGAAGGGTCTCATCAGCTCCATTTCCTGCCCTCAGTTCATGTCCTGCAGGTCCAGGCTGACCAAACCCCACCTTTCCTGAGCTCAGCCTGCAGTGGAAGTGCTCTTGGTCATGGGGGGCTGCTCCAGGGTGCCTTGAACTGCAATTACAGCAGAGGCAAATCAGAGGGACTGAGCATGTTTAGTGGGGGGGATGGCTTGGTTTGGGGTTTCTTTTCTACCATCTGCTTGATTCCTGTTGTAACCCAGCCTCCTGTCATCTTTCACTGAGAAATGCCCAAAGATGCTCTGGCTGCTCTTCTGGTAATTACAGAATTAAGCAGGGTGGGACCTCCTCCAGTGCAGGTGTTTGTAGGAGCCAGGGTTGCAGGGACAGCTGTGCTGCACAGGGATGTGATGCAGTTTAACACCTGGCCAGAGTGTTAATGTATCAGTTTCTGAGGGTGTCCTGCACTTCTCAGAATGGCTTAAAATAATTTTGCTAGAAGGCCCCTCAGGGGTGTGTTTTAAAGCAAAGGTTTTAATAGAAGCAAAATACCAAACAATACAGAAACAAAAGAAACGCCGAGCACAGGTGTCAGAGAAGCCCTGACACCTTGCTAGCACATCCCAAAAAGCACCTGAGCTCCCCTGTGCACCCCTATAAATACTTTAGGATTTAGGAGGGATAACTTGGCTTGTTGCTAGTAGAAGCAGCCACAGATGCTGAGAAACATTTCTAAAGCCCAACCAGTGCCCCTGTGCTGGCACTGGACCAGTCACAGTGAGAGCATCACAGAAGGTTCTAGTCCATTTTCCTTTAAAGTTCAAAGGTAAGCCAAAACGCCTCTCCTTATATAGAATAATTTCCTTGGGTATGGAAATGCATTGCAACAGAGATGTCTCTGCTGTCATTTTGGAGGTGTCAGCACCAACCCGTGCTTGGGCAGCTGTTCTGTGTCATGCCAGGTGCTGTTGGGTTGTGCCCAGGCAGGAGCAGTGCCCTGCTGTGTGGTGGTGCCCATTTCCCAAAGTTTCACTCATGGATAGGGGCTGCCTCTTCAAGGATGCTGCTCAGGCAGCAGCAGGGCTTGGCACCTGGCAGTGGCATGAGCAAACACAGAGTTTTACTCCATTGCTAATAGTTCTGGTAAATGAAACAACCTGCTGGAGAACTTAAAATTCAGGGCCTTGTATTTAAAAGAGAATTCTTTCATTTTATTCCTCAATAGTCAAGGAAGTCAAAACAGTCCCCGCCCTGCTCTCTGCCTTGCAGGCTCTGTGTGAATGGAGAGGGAAGGACAGCAACTGCTTGAAACAGACACTAATGGCACCCAAACGTGACAGAAGTGACTCTGTTTGACTCCTGTTTGAAGTCCTTCAGATCTGTCACTGGGATGGCTTGCTGCCATCTGCACTCAGATCTAGCTGCAAGCGCTGTTTTCCAGCCCTCAGCTGTAATTCAGGCACCACCACAAAGGATGTGTGAAGGCAAAATAGGGGGGCTGTCCTTCTTCCAGAAGTGATTTCAGATGTGTCCAATTTCCATAATGCATCAGGGAAAGGGGATAAATATGGCTCCAATGCAAAGTGCATTGGGAACAGAGCAGAGTCTTTGTTAACAGGTGACCACAGGGACATTGATCAGGGTTGGATTTGTTTTGCTGTTGTAGCAATGCTTTTCTGTGCTGCCCTGAACATTGTTGGGGTTTTTTCCATTTTACTTTATTTTTTTCCTTTTTAAAATTTAGAGAATCATCTCAGGTATAGAGTGCTGAGTTGTTGACACCTTAGCTGCCAAATTCACCAGGATTGTGCTTGTTTCTTTGCCAAAGCATTATCTTACAAGTTTCTTTATTTCTATCAATACATATGTCTGTCTTTGGAAGAGAACACAGTGACTTACTATGATTCTTATTTTTTAATGTATCCATTTCAAAATTAAGCTGTTTTCAAAGGTTACTTCCTCTGGCTTCATCAAAGAAATTAGGGATATAATATTTATGTGGCAAAATGGCAAGGATTATACTTCACTCTTATGAGATTACCATATTCTTCCAACAGCAAGACTTTCCCAGAATTTATTTTTGTTCTATGTATTGGGGCAGATGCATAGCTGTGAAACAAATAAATAATATGGAAAAAATATAGCTAGAGAGAATACATTCTGAGATGGTTATCCTGGACAAAGTGAATTTCTGTACAGTCCCTGCAACTGCTGAATTCACCCAGCTGCAGAACCTCAGAGAAGTTGATCACCTCTCATTCTGTTTATGCTTTAATTGAAAACTTTCATTGCGTATTCAGAGGTAATATCTTATATAGCAGTGATAGTGAATGTACAGCACTGTGTGTCAAATCATTCACACAGATTCAGAGAGAATTACCTTTAAAGGACACTCTGGGTTTATTTAGGCTTTGTTTAGCATCTGGAAGCAGCTCGGGGTGAAGGGAGTTTGTTTTGCCAGCAGCACTGTCATTAACATACAATCTGTTGGAAAACGTTTTGCTGTTCCAAAATAAATTCCAGCATATAGTTGTGGTGAAGTGGACCTGCATCATTTGTATGCATTCAAAGCTGTTCTCTTGATTATTGATTAAGGCACTGTTCTGTGAAAGTCAAGTTTTCAACAGAGTACAGTCATGCTCGCAGGATTTCTTTCATTGGAGAAATACTGTGGAAATTTTTCTCAAGTTCCCAAAGGTAAAACTGAGGCAGCACATGTTGACAGGGTTTTTATGGATGGTCAGTGGGATCTGCAGAACCAGATGAGATAGCTGATTGTGTGAAAGCCAGAGAGAAACAGGAAGCAGTTTGAAGGCCTCTTCTAAAGGTGCTAAAAATCAGCAGTTTTAGCAAACATGTCTGAGCTGGCCTGCAGAAAATACATTTCCAGCTCAGAGTGAAAATACCACCAAGGACCCAGGCACAGGCTGAGGTTCAGCCCAGCCAGTGCCTGAATAGGTCATGGAAAAGCACAAAGCTGTGCTGCCAGTGCTGAGGAGCAGGATGCAGGCAGGTTTGGTGCTGAGGGCAGGGATGCAGGCAGGTTTGGTGCTGTGGATGCCCTTGCTGGGGGCAGGGATGCAGGCAGGTTTGGGGCTGTGGGCAGGGATGCAGGCAGGTTTGGTGCTGTGGGCAGGGATGCAGGCAGGTTTGGGGCTGTGGGCAGGGATGCAGGCAGGTTTGGTGCTGTGGATGCCCTTGCTGAGGGCAGGGATGCAGTCCTGGTGATGCTCCTGCAGCACTGAGAGGTTCAGCCCCACTGCACACAGAGGCTCCCACAGGCTGCTGCAAACCCTCAAACTCCCTGAAAGTGAGCAGCCCACTTTTACTATTGCTCTGTCCTCCAAATGAGCCAAACTCTTGGAAAAAAATGGGGTGGATTTTTTCTTTCATTCACTCTTTTTTGCTTTCTCTGCATTACAGAAAAGGAAGAGAATATTATGAAAGCAAATGTTTCTCATTTGGGAGTGTCAAAATTGCTTCAAAAAGTAGTTGCAAAGAGTATTTCACATTTTTGCTTCCCAAGTTAATCTTCCATCTCTTCTTGCTTTTTTAAACTGTAAAATACACATCATTGTGAGGATCAAGGTAAAATATTTAAGTTCTTATTTTGCTAAAGCTTCTTAATTTTTAAAAAACAAGTGTGAGCTTTGTTTTTAATTAATTGGTAACTAACCAAGTCTGCTGAGGCTTCAAGTGATGAGACAGACCCCCCTCAAATCTCATCCTGGAGCACTCTGATGTATTCCTGTGAGCAAGAACACTGGAGCTATGCAGTATTCAGCCTGCAGGGAAGCCTCTTCCAGCTCATACCCGAGTGTGAACCTGGGAGCAGTGACTGCAGAGGGCTCAGGGCATTCAGTGTGGTCTGCTGTGTCTCAGGAACACTGCTTGCCCTGGGAGGAAGTATTTCTGCTGCTTGTCTTGCCAGGGAAGTGCATCCATTTAGTAAATCATGCCAAATCCTCGATGCCTTGCGTTAATAGCAAAGGAAGAGCCCTGGGAAAGGGGAGGTGACAGCCAAGCAGGCTGGCTGGTGGCACACAAGAGCTCCTGTGTAACCTGGGCACGTGAGCCCAGGGCACTGCACTGTGCAGGGCATTTCCTGGGCACTGCCCAGAGCTTCCCACATGTTCTTTATCCTTCCCCTGGCCCGTGGATGGCATTGTCCCGTAATCAGTGACAGACGTGGGCATGGTTTTCTGCCTCTTGAGCTTGGAGGGGAACCACAATGGAAGGGGAGGGCTGTGCATCATCTCTGGAGTTAGACAGACCATGGTGAAGCTGGATGGCTAAAATAAGATCCAGCCCAGGCATACTGTTGACAGCACTGGGGAAAATTCCCAGGGACAGATTCCAGCTAACCCTGGTGCAGCCTACCCACCATAAGTGCAAACCTAGCTGGGAGCAGCTCGAGATGTGTGCAGAGCACTGAGCTCTCCTGTCTCCTTTATTTCTCCCCAGATGTTTATTTGAAATAGCCCTTTCTTCTTACACCGATCTGGTTCCACATGTTCCTGTGTTAAAGTCAACATAAAGGTTCTGAATAAATCCCTGATGCCACTGGGAGAGCTTCACTGACCTCAGGGACAACTGTGCTGAGCTGCAGAGGGTGGTGGCATCACTGGAAACTACAGCAGGAGGAGGAAGCTGGGATGGAAAGACGAGGTCTGGTTTTGAATTCTTCTCATGTAGGCTTAGGGTTGAGTATCCAGAGATCCCAAGAACACTTAATCCCCGTTAATTTCTAACGTGAATTGTTTCAAATGAAGGAATCTAAACTTTGGAAATGAAATTTCGTAATATGTTGTGACTCTTCATCTTTGCTGTTTCCCAAGTGTTTAGACAGTGTGCTTAGGGACTTTACTCAGAGCATTGTGTTCCACAGGCTCTCAAAACCTTAGAAAGAAAGCAGGGACATGTTCACACACACATCATGCATGACATTCCTGTTGCTGGAGGCTAAGCATAGAAACATGTGCTTGTTTTGTTTAGGCATGATTTTTATCCACAGGATTTGTGGAATTCTTTCCAGGTGTTGCTCCTCCCTGAGCTTAGAGTTGTTGAATTTCAAATATTGGCAATAGATGACAGAGTGTCTAATTTCTTTTCAAGGTCAATCTGTGCTCTTTCTCCTAGGAAATCCCTGGAAAAAAAAAGTTTCAGGGCTATAATCTCCAGAGGTGAAAATCCAGTGATTTTAATGGGGTTGTGTCAGCAGGGAACTTGCCTGTTGGATTTGGCAGAGCAATGGAGACAGCCTGATGGCCGTAGCTTCTGTTGTTGTCCCTACAGAGGGGAATGAGGACATGGATAATCCTCTTCAAAAAGGAATGGGACTCTCTCTGGATTCCCCACACAGAATTTCAGAATGAATTTCATGCTGCATCTGTATTTCTCTGTAGCAAAATAATAAAAAAAAAAAATGGTAGTTAAAGCCTGGATAACTGAAGTCACTTAAAAAAACAAACTCACACAGAATCACTGGTTGGGACACAGGAACAGAGCACTAGTAGGGATTGATCAAAAAGCTCTGGATTTTGTGCCCCAGAGTTGTTCTCTGTCTCCCTGCTGCACAAACTCTGTGGATCAGAAACAGCACTTTAAATGTCTGTTATTCTGCTTTTTAGGGCCCTCTGAATACCCCTGCCTTCCTCTTGGGGGGAATCCAGTGGCCTTTGCTGTTTTATTTCTTTATGAAATACTCCAGCTTATTCCTGTACAATTTCTATGAAATAAAACTAGACTGCAGTCCAGTTTAATATATCTGCATGCATCCAGGTCAGTTCCTACCTGCAGGAACCCAAGTGCATGTTTTGCATAGAGTTTACATGTAGACATATGTACATAAAATCACACATGCACACATGGTGGATATCCATAATGTGCATGTGTTTGCCTGTATAAAATAGTTGAAAAAAACAAATGAGAATATATTTTTGTATATATTTATTCTGTAATACTAGTAGCTTCTAAGAAGGATAAACCCTGTCAAAATTACCTCACAAGATGTCTGGGAAAGATGTCTTTTAAACATCTTCAGTGTTCCACAGCATTTGCAGAGAAGCCAATTGGAGTGGTGACCTCACAGGAGTGATCCAGAGAATTGGAGACACCAGGTCTAATCTCCATTAGCTGTAAGTTAATATCAATATGATCACACACCTTTTCCATGCACATGTGTATGCCCTCCTCCAAACTTCATTCTGAAGGCTCAGCCATGGCTGCCTAGAGCTTCTCCAGCTTCACCTTTCATTTTCTTCTGAATCCTGAGAGGGTCTAAATGAACTTTGTTTATGTTAATTGAAATAAAGTACATTTTTCCTCAGGCCCTAGATGGTTATAGACAGGAAAGTGATAACCCTTCTTGTAGGAGGGACAGGACAAAAGAGCAAATGGTGCTTGCCTCCTGTTCCTGTGAACTAACTGCTGCTGTACAATCCCAGGAAAACTCTCAAGCCAGTAACCCCAACCTCTATTAATCTTTCATGCAACCAGCAAGAGAAGGGTGCAGCAAAACAGCAACTGCAACCTGAGGGCATGGCCAGTGGCTTTATGTGAGTGAAAGGAGGTAGGTTCAGTAATGCTTCTGCTGCCTAGAAATTATTCATGCCAAATAAATTTTCATTAATGTTTATTTAAAACAAACAAACAAACAAAAACCCCCCCAACAAAACAGAAAAAATGTAAGATTGGGGGCCTTTCAAAAAGCTGCCTTCACTTTTCTTTTTTTTATCCCAACTGAACAACATTGAGTTGCTCCAGTTGAGGCTGGGAGTTGTGTATGTTTATTGCTGCATTTTCTGATAAGCTAAATCCACTAATTGTAGGTAACACTGGGAGAAAATTAAACACTGCTTCTGTGAGAAATATAAACTCTAGCCACTGACTATATTAGCAAACACTGAATGATAACATGCTCCCGTGCTAAAGCATCAATTAAGCTTTCAGTGAAGAGTGTTTATTGCAAATCAGGACCACAATTTTGGCATGGAAAAGAACATGGGGATTTTTTTTAATTAATACAATAGTATAGTTATGCCTAAAGTGAAAAAACCATATTTGCATATGTTTACTTTTACAGGAGAAACCAAGTGCAAAGTAAGTTTGAACAAGTGTGTTCGAGAGGAAAGGGGGTTTTTGTACAAACAGCCAAAATTTCTGTAAAAAGTTCTTACTTGTTGAGTTAGTGAATGGCTGTTAGAGAGCAGAGTGTGGTAAGCACTTGGAAAAAACCTTCCCATAAGGAGGAAGGAGGAGAAAACAGATGCCTGTTTGAGTAGAAGCATGGAAAGGGTGTGCAGGGGGTCAGAGACTGTCAGGCCAGAGAAGAAGATGAGCTGCACGGTCTAGCAAGGCACACCACCTGTCTGAGGCAGCAGAACAGATTGTAGAGCACGGCTGGGGGGAGAAAGACATGCTAATACTCGGCACTTTAAACAAAGAGTGTGCTGTAAGGAGCCAAAATAACAGGCAAGTGGGGAGAGAAGGTGAAGGGTGTGATAGCTACTTTGTTCAGCTCAACAGAGACAGAGTGAAATGGGAGCTTTACACGGGGGCAGAGGGTTTGTCAGAGCTGAGCAGTGCCCATCCTGCACAGCTCCATCAGCACCTGTGTGAATGGCATCACTGAGGGACCCTGGTCCTGCCAGGAGCCAGGCTTTGCTTCAGGTGTTTGGAGTCCCCAGTCCCTCTGAGCAGGGATGGAGACGCTCTCGAGCTGGTGTGTGTTCACATTGCATTTAGGAGTACAGCTCCAAAGCAGGATTGACTTTGTAATCCGTGTGTGAGGAGTACAGAGAGCCTGGCTGGCAGCTGAGCAGCCTCGTTGAGTTTGTGGAGATGTGCCTCCCATGTGAGCTGGGCTAGGCAGGAGGATAAGGGCAAACTCCAGCCAGGGAGGCATCGATCATCGCTGCACAAACCACCCTGACAGCCCTGCCTGGGGACAGGGACAGGACTTGGGAGACATTGCTCCTCCTTTCCTGGCTCTTTAAATGTGCCCCTGAGTCTCACAGTTTCTATTTTACAACAAGGTCTGGGATTGTGGATGACTCCACGTTCTTCAAAGGTTCTTTAACTCCAGTTTAACTGCCTTGCCTGCCTGTCTGAGGAACCAGCTGATAGCCAGGGTGAACTTTCAGTCTGTTTAAATGCTTGTGGCTGTGGTGTTTAATGTAATGTGATGCTGTCCTCTGGGACATCGTGGGAAAATGTAAAAACCAATTCCATACATGTGTTTACAATATTAGAAAGGCAGCTTGATCAGGTTGGGCAGGCTTGGATTCTTTTTATAGTAGGACAAGTAAAACAAGACTGTTTCTCAAACTCTTTGGATTAAGGTTTTCTTGCACATGAGTAAATATTTATGGAACTTATATTTAATGGTTTCTTCACTGCAGAAGGATAGCTTATTTTACTTTTTAATGAGGCTTCTACAAACTCAGACAGCTTGACCCAACTTTCTTCTCACTTAACCATGTATACCAGGGTAAAGAAAAAAAAAATCCAAAATCAACTTCAGTTCTGGCACTCTCAATCACCTAAAAAAGGTTTATATGGATACTTGGGTAGATATTCATTCAATTACTCACCTGCCTTTTGCTACATAAAGTAAAATTGCATGTTCCCTGTGTGCAACAGAAAATACTTTCCTGGAACTTGCCCAGCCAAGACCAACTTTTATTTTACTGTTCTTAAAGCAAGGATGATGCTCAAGTGTTTCTTTTGCCAAATTATTAGTGATTTATAGGGAAATGTAACCTCAGATACCTGAAGCTCAGGGTGATTAAAGGTCAGCAGTGATGCCAGCGGGGCACTGGGCACTCTGTGTCCCTGCAAAGGCAGCAGGAGCAGCTCTGCTCCCAGAGCCCTTTCCATGCCTGGGAGAGCCCCCTGCACAGGAGGGTCTCAGGCACAGCCTCGCCTTCTCCCTGCCTGTCAGGAAGCAGTTTGGGCTCTGTCCCAGGGAAGGCGTGAAGGAAAGGGGCATGTGGAGGAAACACAGCCAAGTTTGAGCTGTGCTCTTTCAGAGTGAACAGAAATCAGTCACAGGATCCTCGCAGGCTCACTTCCCCGGTCATGAACAGTGAAATTAGACATTTGTCTGGAGACAAGAAAGAAAAAGCGCTCCTCGGTGCCCTGGGCATGGGACCATTCTGGGCCTGAAAAGCTTTAAGAGGTCCCTCTTCATTCAGTCCCAGTTACTTCTGCCTATCTGAACACAAACTTCTGCAGCCTCTTCCCAGGCTTCTTGTTGCTGGAACAAAGCCGTTTCCATTTAGAGCCCTCCAAGCCCCATCCACCATAAGCTTTCCTTTGACCTGCTGGGTGTGGACAGTTTCCCCAGAGCACACTGTCCTGCCCACCCTCCCCTCACCAGACATGGCCAACAATTAAGCTAATTAAGCTATATGCAGGATTAAGTCTATAGGGCCAGATTCACAAAAGGGCTTGGGTGTTTGAAATGGGAATTAAGCTGATTATCAGCATATCACTCTCATTATACAGCCTTTGAAACCTTCATAGCCTTGTGCTTGTGCACATTTCCTCTCGGAGAGTTCCTGTGTGCTCAGAGAGGGAACAGAATTCCCTTTATGCTCTTCCCTGAGTGAGAACTGCCCCAGGGTGAGTGCTGGGCTGGGGGTAGGCATCCCCCCCTCACCCATGCAGCCCTTAGGATCCATGAAAAGCCATCTTCCCCACGTCCCTGCAATAGGCTCTGCTTGCTCCATGTCACAGGAAAGCCTCTTTGAACCGTCTAGTTTCACACCTTTATGTACCAAGTCGTCAGAGAACAAAAGACATTTCTGTTTGGAAAGGCTCACAGAGCTTTTCTTTCATGTGTGACAGATGCTTTCAGAACCCGTTGGAGGGAATCTGCATAATTGATACACAACACCAGTGACCCAGCCTGAATGACTTCAAGTCTATTTTCATCTCGGGTGGTTCAGAAGCAGCCAGTGGAATTTGTAAGGCTCCATTAAGATGTTCAGGTCTTCAGGCTCTCTGGCAATGGGGACCATGTGAATACCTGAGGACAAATACCCTGGGTTTCATTAGCGAGATAAAATCCATGGGGTGAAACATGGGAAATCAAATGCAATAAGGAAGTGATTGTGAGCTGGTTATGCATAATGCCAGCCACAGCGGGCTGAGGAATAATGAAAGGAGGGAAAAATGATGAGCTCTAAGCTGCAACAATTGCCCTGTGAACCTTGACTGCTGCAAGACATTTCCTTCTCTCTGTCAGTCCTGGAAAGGCTTAGCAAGCTTTTTAATAAAAAGCCAACATGGAAATTTTTTTGACAATGTACACCATTCAAAGTGTTGTTTCTGTCAGTTGCACGCTCTACTACCAACCCATCTTTGGATTTTTCTCTTCATCAGGTCTAAAGGCTCAGCCCAAAATAAGGAGAGCTCAAGGGGGTTAGTCTTGTCTTACTGGATAGAGAGTGCTTGGATTGCCCAGGCTGTAAGCTTGGTCATTCTGGTCAAGACTTGTGAAGAGGCTAAAAGTTTCCAAAGGATGAGATTTAGATAAACACGATTTCAATTTAAAGACATTTTGCAGCTCATCAGCCCATTACTTTGCTTATTAGTGGTTTCCTCTTTTATTCTCTTTTTTTTTTTTTTTTTTCTTTTCTCTCCTTCCCTAAACCCCATGAATTACTGCAGTGACCATGCTTTGGTTTCCAGGGTATGTAGCACTGCAGCCCTCATGGGCTGCTGGAGTTCTGCTTGGGATCCACAGCAAAGTCTGGCTTCCAGAGCAGAGACTCCCCAATAGCAGAGATTTCAGCAATGTTCAGTAGGAGCTGAGTGTTCTGAAAGTAATACATGCAACTGTACAATAATAATTTCCAATAGAGTGGGTTTAACCCATCTTCAGCTCCCTGAGTCACCACAAATCATTGATCTCTTGCACTCTGTGTCACTATGCTCCATTTAAATTTGGGATGAAGTGTAGTATTTCTTCACCCACCAGCAACTGTGCACTGATAACTTTGTGTTCTAAAATAATGATCAATATAAGCACTTTGTTTCTCCAGCCTCCCTGTGCAGTTTTGTGTCTCTGCATGGATGGCTCATGCTGGGCACCCTTGAGAGATGGGCTGCAGCTGGCTTGGGTGCAGCATGGCAGGTCCCAAAGTCCCTGAACCTGCTGTGGCAGTGCGGTGATCCTACCTGTTCTCTGTCAGGTGTCAGCGTGGTGAACAGTGCCAGTCTCCAAGATGTTTGTTCCCTCTCCCCCTCTAGCTGCAGTAATGTTTGCAGACACAGTTGTAGGTTTTCTTCTGTTCCAGTTCTCTGTGTAATGACAGAGTAAAGATGGCTCACAGAGAGGCTGCATTAAAAAGCTTGGGGAAGTACAGCAATCACATTAAAAATCATCATTATTGGTAACCCACGAATAAATTGTCAGCACCATTCAGCCTAACATTACAATCACTCTAAAGCATTTTAAGACACATTTCTGTTTAGTGACTGGTGAGAGTGGGAAGCTGCAATTCAGTTCTGCAGTTACACAACAGAGACCAGACTCCAACCAGCAAAGGCCACTGGAAGCCTGAGCTCTGAGTTTCAGGTCCTCACTTCACTCTTCCCATTGGCAAAGCCCCTTTTCCCTTTTCCTGTTCCAACACAAGCTATTTTAATTCCCTACAAATGGACAAGGTCTGCTAAACTCCTACAACAAATTTGGCAGCTCCAGCCTTTGAATGTCTCCAAACATTGAAAATCTTCCCACCCTCCCATCCAGTGGGATGGCACACTGCAGGAATTGGGCAGGGCCCCCTTGAGTAAGAAATGTGCATTTCCCTGAAGGAGCACAGTGATGCTGTGCAATCTGTATGTTACTGACAATCAGCTTTATTGCTTGCTATGGGAACATACTCTGGGATAATGACACTAAATTACGAAGAAAAGAAACCACAGAGGTGTTATCAAAGCTAATCCTGAATTAGAGAGATCCTCTTTATCTTCAGCAGCCTTTTCCTTGCTCCTGAGGAGGCTAGTTAGCTATCTGAACCTAGGCAAGGCTTCACGTGTCCTGGAGAACTCCTGCTGGAATGTCTTTCCTACTCTTGTTTCAAGCTGGGTCTGTGCTGCCCAGACCACAAGATTATTTGCTCTTTTCTATAAACCAAATGGAAAGATCCAGCTTTCCTTCCTTGCCCCTTCATGATTCCTTTGTTTGGAAAGTCAGGACATCATATGACCTTGAAGATGTTTGGGTCACTTTGTCTCCTCCCCTAACACTCTGATGAATATTCCTATGTCTGTTCTTTGTCTAGATTACATATTGTCTTCACCTTTGTGCTCTTTCTTGTTCACTACTGGAGCCTTCAGACACAGTAGCAAGATTTTATAAATCTTGTATGATAACACTTTATAATTCTACCTGCATTTTTACAAGACAAGTAAAATTTACTACTAGCAATCCTTTGAGTTAAAGTACCCTATTCAAACGTGAAGGAATTAAAAAATGGAGATGATGCCTCTTATAATTGTCACAAGATTGCATTTAGAGTCACCACAGCAGGCAGTGAACAGGAAAATGTGTTACTTTGGCTGGGAAACACTACAACTGCATCATTTTTTGTTCAAAACTGCTGCAATATTAGTCGAGGTCCTTGTATTACAAAAAAATTCACTGTGATTAAATGGAATTAGTGGATGATACAGTACTTAATGCAGAGGTAATAATGCGATTTCCCTCATTAGTGCAGGACTGCTATAGCTTCTTAATTGATTTTAATCGGCATTTAATTAGAAAATGTGAATCCCCTGTGGCTAGTTCATATTTTACACTATTCTAAGGTAGCTTATTATTTTTTTCTACAAGTGGCATCCCAATTTCAGGTTAGGAAAAACATGAAATCTTGTATTTGGCCTCTGACTTTTGAGGGTCTTTGTGTCACAGACTTGGGCTGTTTATCAGCTCCGAGCCTCTAAAGGTCACCAGAACCTGTCTCAGGAGAGAATCCCCTTTTCTGTCTCAGCTTTTCCTCTGGAGCAGACTTTCCTAGTGCCAAAGTACCTCACACACTGTTATAAAGCACGCATCCAAATATTTCTTAGGGAAATAAGGCAAGGACTCTGTGTTCAGAAGTCATGGGAAGATGCAGACAGAAGTTTTATCATTTCTGTAAGACTGGAAACACCTGTGAGCCCATATATTGGAAGGGTTGTGACAGGCACTCAGAGTAATTCCATATTGTTTCAGTTCCAGAAAGAATGACTTGACACAGGGAGGGAGAATATCCTGCTCTTTGAATGAATAGCACAAAGAAATCCCTGTGCTAGCATGATATCAAAGTTTTATTGCATTCTGGATTTTCAATTGTGCTGCATTAAACCCATATTAATATTTGGTTTTTCTAGGGCAGTCAAAAATCATCGGTAATGTTGAATTTTTCCTTTACACGAGTGCCAAATGATCAGCCTTAGTGCTCCAAGGTCAGTCAATCATTCCCCTCTGGTGGAACATTTCTGCCTTTAAGGCAAATGAAACTTTTTTTTCTCTCTATCTCAAGTGCAGATAACTTATGGGACAAACTCACTAATAGTTCATTGTGTGTGCCATGGCTGTTGCCCTATGATCCATCAACATACCCAAAATGAAAAGTGATTTCCCTGGAGGCTCAGGGTAGAGCTGCTCAGAGCTTTTTTTTCCTTGTGTACCTGAATTTGAGTAGATTCTCTATTAAGCATCCAGACGAAGCAGAGTCTCTGTGCCCAGCCATGTTGTGACTTGCTAAGAAGGAAAAAATTCCCTAGAGTCTGATCCAAAATCGGCTTTAATATATGGAGATCTTGATTCCAAGGGCATTCAGAACAGTAATCATTCCCACCACTGGAACAACATGAACTCATGCTGAAGCAAAATTGCATTTAAACAAAATGATCTCCGAAAACATTAATCCTAATAGTCCATTTTGTAATGGAAACCTACAGGGCTCTTGCCTGAATTGTGGTTTTGCTGGGAGCTGATTTACAGCCAAGGTGTGGCCAGCCCTAAACCCTGCTTACAACATCACTTCCAAACAAAAGCATCTGACCCTTTGCTTTCTGGCTTTGTTTGGCACAGAAGTGTAACTACGGGGATTTTTCAGTGACATTCACCCATTTTGTCTTTCTTTTAATATTGCTGCTCTGAGCTTGGTGGTATATGGAAAGCTGAGTAATTATATCTGTCTGCACAGTGTATTTAGCCTTACAACACAATATTCCTTTCTTTGCTCTATGTCATTTTTTATTGCCTGTGTTCTGAAGCCTTTGAATTTAGCTCAGACTGTAAGGTTGAAAGCTGTTGGTTTCTGAAAGGTAAAAATGAACAAACAGAAACTCCTCCAAAGCTCACTAAATCAACATATTTGTTTCCAAACCAGAACCAGCAAAAAGGCTGTTGAAGAGACCTGTTACAATTCTTGCTTTGTGCCAATCCTGCTCTCCCCCTTTTCATTTCTTTTTTAATAGTATGTCTTTGTTTCTTCTTTCTCACCTGCTATTGCATTTTTCATCTGCCTTCTGTATTTGTCTCCTGTCCCTCCTCCAAGTTTCTTTCCCAAGGCAGCTTCCATCCTGAAGTATTTTTTGAGAAAATGTCTTCCAGTGAATTACCATCAGATCAGGTTCTTAGATGCCCTTTGGAGGTGGAAATGAGACATCCTACACAGTGAGCAGGATTGACCAGGCATTGTATTCCTTTTGTACAAGCATATGACTTTTGTACTACCCCACTTAGGCTGGCAGGAAGAATTCCAGTGAAGAGCATGACATGAAGGGTGGTTGGATCTCAGGCTGGTTTAGGGAGATGATCCTACAGATCCACTCCAGCTGCAGGTTGGCTGTTCTGGACTTTCACAGAGAGCATAAAACCATTTTGAATCCATCTCCGTGGTGCTTCAAGGAGCAAGGTGCCCAAACCTGAGGTCAGGTCATTTGCAGTTGGCATTGTTGGTGTGTGCAGGAGCAGTTTTCATTTTCCATCTGCATTTCCATTTGTGTGTGTCCATCTCAGGCATTAGGAAGCACTTTTAGCTCTGGTCTAATTGTGCTGTTCCTGGGGGCACTGCTGGAACTGCTGCTGACCGCAGTGCAAAGAAGCCTGACAAATGCAAGTGGCTTTGGAAAGCCCAGTGAGGTGTCCTGCAGTTTTGCTGCTGTTCTGGGGGGTGTTCAGAGCACTCCCCAATGGCCCTTCCAGGCCTCTCCTGCAGTGCTGCTTCTGCCAAAGCCAGGCTGGAGAGTGAGCACTGCACAGGAGCTGCCCTGCATGGCTCACACACAGATCCTACTCAACAGGAGATCTGCCAGATTGACTTTTAAAAGTGCTTAGAAATGCAGTTTGGGGGTGCATGTGTCCAAGGGGAAGGTAGAGCCACACATCAGTGCTGTGTTGTTCTGCAGCAGAGGCAGCAGGCGTGAGAAGCACATGGGAAGTTGAATAAAACTGCAGAGCCTGAATCTTCTCTGGAGTCAAACTTGTGAAGTGGCTGCTCTCCATGTTTCATAACAATGAGGATCCCTCACTAGCCCAAAGTGGAAAAATGCATTATGTTTGTATGTAATAAAATGTGTATGTCTTTGAAAAAATCTATTTATAGGCCTTGTTGATGGCAGCCATTCAGCCCACTGCCTCACTGCTACCTGCCAATTTTCTCTTTATGCTTCTATTAACTAGAGTTTTGGGATTCACAGTTTATCCTAATTCATTCTTAATCATAGGAAGCCAAAGTCTCTTGTGTACTCAGTACTTGTGAGATACACTGAAGCACTGGAGTCAAACTCCTTATGAAGAGGGAAACTTTTTTAAAAAATATTTCATTTCTCTATACTTCTGGAGGATTTTTGCAGTGATATTGCAAGTATCAGGATCAAGACTGGTGACAGAACAGAATGTGTCAGTAAAAATAAAATTCTGCAATTTGCATTGTCTTACAGAACTTTGACCCTGTCCATCTATGTGTAATTTCTTGGTCTCAGGAATATTCTCTAGTCTTTTTGCTAGGGGCTAAATAAAGGTTTCTGCCACTTTTACTGAGGGAAACTTTATATTTTTGAGATGTGATTCCCTTAAAGGTGTTACAGACACTGAAGGGAAGTCTGTGAGTGAGTTCAGCACACTCAGGGCAGGCAGAACCAGTTCATGTGGCTCAAGAAAAACTTTACTTGTGAAAAATCCTTTTCTTTTGTGTCTCAGTAGCAAGTGCTGCTGCCTGCTCTGTGTAGAGATCAGTGCATATTTGTAATATTTATTTTCAACAAACTTGGCTTCATTTCCTCCACATGAACAGCAAGTCCAAGGAAGATGTATTTAGCAAGAGGCATCCTATTAAAGTTAAAATTAAAAGCTATAAAAAGAGCCAATGCTTTGAGTTAGGCAGACAAAACAATCCCTTATTGTCCCAATGTGGCTGAAGCATGACAGAAATGAAGGCTCAGTAGCAATGAGTTAATAACAAGATCCAGTGCCTTGCCATGTTCTCAGAGCTGTTTGAGGGTATTGAAGGAGAAAATGCAGTCTCAGGTCACATCATGCCATTAATAGGTGCAGGATGCACTGGTGTCCAAGGGAATTGTGCTCTTTGTGCCAGGACTGCATGGAAAACTTCATGGCTAGGGATTTTTTTTTGTTGTTTTTTTTTTTTTTTCAGAAAAATGCAGTAACAGAAGACTGTCAGAAAATTAACAGAAAAGTTACCAGTGGTTATCAAGACTGCAAGCACTTTTATCCTGATTGTATTACCCTTGAGCAGCCAGGAAAGCTATAAAAGAAAACAAATCGTCTTCTGTAGCAAACTGACTGCTTTAATTTCTGCTTTCATTTAGAGACAGATACTTGAAAAATATTAAATGTTTCTAAGCTGGAAAAATCCACCACTTCAGTTAACCCCAAAGGAAGAGCAAGAACAATAGGTGAAAATGCAGTGGACTCAAACAGAGAAATTAAATTGATGTCCTGGAAAAATAAACACAGATCAGGGAATCCTCTCACCGATTAGTGCCCAGAAATCACAACTGCATAAAATTCTCAAATACTCCTTTACCCCCTCCCTGCCTTTTTAACCTGAATTTTAAAAAGTTCTCTGTGTGAGATTATTTTTTTTCTTTCTCTGTACTGAGCGGTTTTGTAAAACTGCAGTAAAAATACAGAAAGGAAATGGAGAGTCTGCTGAGGACAAGTGACCTAATTTGTGGCTTTCTGTCCCAAGTGTCACCAGAATGGCCAAGGATAACAGCAGCTAGCTTGCTCACAGTTACTAATTATGAGAATGCTTGGCAGGGAGACCTGAACCTTTTTATTAGACTAAATAATACAGCTGTGGAGAAAAGGAAAATACCTGGAGTAACTAAGAGCTGCTACAAATTAAAAATACATGATTTGGGCTGCTGGAAGATGGGTATCTTCCTGCTCAAACCATGCAAACCTTCCAGACTGCCATTCATGTGCACACAGCAGCTTTGGATCATTTATTTGTTCGTGTTCCAAGATGCAGGGCCTTGAATGGACAGGGCTTCCAGAAGTTAGCTGGTCATTTTGGGGAACGTTTGGTGAACTTTGAGACAATTTGGAGTGGGTTTGCCAGAGCCACTGGAATTGGATGTGTGTATGCTGGTTGAGGAGCTGACCAATACACAGATTTGGGGGAGAAATGAGGAAAAGGTGGAAATGTGAGCGAAGCTGCTCTGAAAATGAGTAGTTACAAAATATGAAGAAAATTATCTGAGGGGAGGGGAAGAGGAGAAGGCAATGTGACCTTTTCAACGCAAAAGAAAACTCTGAATCGATGCTGAAAAAACAAATGGCAAGGTCATTAGATTGACAATGAATAATAGAGCAGCTAAGAAAAGCAATTGTGTGCTTCCATTCTTAAGAAAGCCATTTCTTCTGGCAACCAACCATCCCAGCCAGAGACTGGAGTCTTATTAGAGTAGGAAATGAGTTGTTCTGCTGACTTCACACGTCCAGTGCATTGGCTGCAGAACTTCTACAGCAAAGTTCTTTTAAAACAAGTAGCAGATGAGATTGGTTAATATGCCTCCCAGCACTCAGCTGTGTTAACACAGGCCAGAATGCACCCAACATGTGGAGCCTAGGTAGAGATTGAGACGTGTCCAATTTGACTCTCCAATGAGATTGATTATGTTAGTGCTAGACAAATATTATCTGAAAGGACGCAAACACAGCAGTTGTCCAAAGGAAGCACCAAGCAGAAGGATGGATGTGGCGTGCCCAGGCTGAGCTGGTACCTGTACTGAACTCTGCCAGGAGCTGAAGCTGTGCTGGTTTCTCACTTGTGTGAAGTGATTGCTCTGTGTGATGGCAGCACAGCCCCAAAGATCTGATTGCAAAGATTAGGAAAAGGCTCGCTGTTACCGAACCGCTGTCATTCCTCCCCCGTTCTCCACCAGCACAAAGGAGGCGTATTTGGAGATATAATAAGAAGAGACAATTAAAACTTGTGTTTGCCCGTGCAGGGAGAGCACAGGATATGCCCTAACTCTTGGTGTATCAGGTTCATGTGAGGCGATCCACCCAGAGAGGCAGAACGCCTGCTGAGAGAGCTAACAAAAGACCATTCACTAACAAAGCACCAGCAATTAATCCTGGAGTTATACAGCCTTGTAGGCTACTTAGAGGCCTGGTGTAAATGAGCACAGCCTAATGGTACCCTAATTTGCACACGGGTCCTGTGGCATTTAAAGCTATTTACAGTATGAGCATTTGTTTTTTTATAATTTGTCCTGTCAGAGGAGAGATTCTCTTCCATATTGCAGCGTGTAAGTGCTGGTTTCAGCATCTGCTGAGAGGAGAACAGTCAGGTCAGCTCTTCTGGCTGGAAACTGTTGTTCTGTTGAAAGTAATTACAGTTTTCATGATAAAATGTTGTAGGTGTTATATTAAATGTATTCCTATACTCTTGTATTGAGCAATGGTGTAATTAAGGGATATACCAGGGGTTCCCACTGTAGAAACCAGCCACCTATTCTGAAGAGTTTAATATAGCTGTAAAAGCTGATTATATGTTGGAGTGTGAGCATAGAGATCTTGGAGAAAGAGCTCTTTATCGCCCATAAAAGACATCTCAGTATAATGGCTTATAAACATCTTCCCTCCAAACCTGACAATATTGAAGGGAGATGATGAAGAGCTACTCAAAAATCCATTTAACTGATAAGCTGAATGCTCCTAATAAGCCAATTTCAGGCATCACACTGAAGTCAGTGAAAACACAGTCTGAAGCAAGAGTCTCAGCCATAAGAAATCCTGTCCTTGCAGGGCAGCTTCTACACAGAGTGTGTTCTTTAGAACTGGGGTCATGTTGGCAGTGTCAGCCCCCTCCGCTGGCACCTGCTGCTGGTGTCTCAGTGCCAGGTACAGCAGGAGTGGGTGCTGTGGACCACACCTGGTCCCATCAGTCACTCTAAGGTTGTTATTAAAACTGGCACAATTGAATTTCTGGGCAGGAGCAGCTCCCACCTTGTGTGGGACAAGCCTGATGCTCAGGCTCTGTCTCTGCATCAGTTTCTCTGGACTGGGAGTTGTTCTTTGCCTATCACACAGCAACCTCGTTCCTTTTCAGTGTATTCTTCAGAGAGGTTTGGCAGCAGTTTATTCAGTAACTAAAATTTTCTGCTTACCAACTCAGTTCCAGAATAGGAATAGAAAACCAAACAGAGGGTACAGATGGGAACAGCAGCTGAACAGGGCAGGGTGAGCCTCAAGTGAATGACAGTTCCTAAGCAAAATGCTCTACATTTCTTAAACTCTTGGATTTTTGCTATTCTGGCACAGCCTGTCTGGAAATAGCACTGCCTGAGCTGAGCTCTCCTGCAGCAGTGGGTTATGTGGCAGAGAGCAGCATGGTGCAGAGAGGGGCAGCTCTGTGCACATGGAGCATCCCAGCCCATCCCCAGGAGTGCAGGGACCTCGGGTGTGAGACCAGGGAGCTCAGGCTTTGTGTTCAAAAGAAGGGGCTCTGGCCAGAGGGCTGAGCTCTGTGCTGGGCTGAGTTTGGAAGTGCCTGTTACTCTGCAGTCCTACATCATTCATATCCTACATCCTACTCTCCTTCCCTCCATTCACATCCTGCTCTCCTTCCCTCTGCCTCTTTAAGGGCACAACTTCAGGCCATAATTTGCATATATGGTCTGTGTAATTATGCATGTAAATTAGATGTGCTCTTTTAACTCCATGGCTAGTTTGACTGCCCCATTAGAGAGATTTAAGGGCACCTCTGGTCACTGAAGGTGACTTAAAACGAACTTGTTTCATACCAGGTGAGTACACTGGGTCCTGGCCAGCAGAAACATCTGAAATCACTCAAAGTTTGTTCTCAGCTCATGTCAGATGCGTCCCTTAGGGCCATTATATTTATATACATATGTATATATTCATATCCACATCTATATATAAACTCATTTTTAATCTAAGTTCACTTAGATAAAGTAAAGGATTTCAAAAATTTAGAAAAGAAAGGGAAAGGAGAAGTTTCTTTCTTGTGAGGAGAACTGAGTCTTCCTTGAAGACTGAGCACTTTGATAATTTTCTGCAGCAGTTATCTTCAACAGCAGATTTTGGCAGAACATGATTGAACGAGGGCCTGAGGGTAAAGATTCCATCTTCCCTCTACATTTTTTTTTTAACATATGACTTTATTTTCCCCTAGCTATGGGATGAGAACATTAGCAGTAAGTGCAAAGGAGCATCTCCTTCCATGTGGACCACACAATCAAAACCAGGACCAGTGATGCACAAGTTTAACTTCATCCACCCCTGAACTTCAGCTACTTGCATTGTGCCTGTTTTGTTTGTTTTTAATCACTGTGACAATTGTATTATTGTTGAAGCTGGCAGCATTTTATTTAATGAAGAGCAATCACTTAATTCATTCTCACTTTCTAGAGCTCGTACCTGTGACAGGGTCAGAGCTGGTCACAAGCAGCATCATTGAGAGTGAGTGACCCAACTCCTCACACCCAGCACAGCCAAGTTCAACCTTGTGGAAAGCCTGGAGCAGACTCCACGAAAAGGTAAACATCTGCTTGGACGGAATTTCCTATAAATGCCAGGGGCAATGGCACCCTGCAGCACAGTGAGGTGCTCCAGGACAAACCCTGTGTGCAGAAAGGGGAGAAGGAGAGAGAACAACTGATAGTTTGAAGTAACTGGAGGAAATTTTGAAAAATAATCATTTTAATTTTTTAAAAAATTTAAAATTAAATATGAAAACTTCTGTGTCAATAGATAGAGTATAAGAAAATAAAGTGCTGCTTTACCTCATCAAACCAGGATAAGCATCTTGCTTTGAGGACAAGCATTGGGGGAACTGTGGATTCTGTCCCCTGCCAGCTCCAGTGAGCTGGACTGCAGGAGCTGGATGTCTGCTGAGCAAACTGTGCAGGAGAATGAACATGTATTAACCTTTTTCTCAGGGGTCAGAGCGCAATCAAAATGCCCTTCCACAGAAAGTAACAGAATGAGATTAATTTTACATGCTACAGCTATGATTGTCCAAGTGGTATGGGTAAGGCAGGATGAATTCAGGCAGGCAGGGTTTCATTAATTGAGGGAATTTCCAGGCTAATTTCCAGGTGTTCAGGGACCTGACCTATTTCAATTTGAATAATAGCTGATGACAGAGTTCGATATGCACCAGCCTTCTATTTAAACAGAGGGGAGACAATTGTTTGGGGTTGAGGCTTCTTAATTAGTATTCCACAAATATGGCATCGTATTGCTAAACACAGCTAGCATGTATTTCCTTGTCAGATTGAAACTTAAAGGAAAATCAGTGCATTTAACTTTGCTCCATGTAAAAGACTGGGAAAAAAAAGCCAAAAAGCAAAACTAAAACAGAACCTTGTGCTATACCTGGTTATTGATTTAGGCTTTAATCTGAATTAGAGGGAAATAATAAACAAGAAAAACTCTCAGACACTCTTTAAGCCTCTTCCTTTGATAATTAGACTCTAAATTCAAGTTTCATTTAGTTAAGGGATAACTATGTTGGCCATTAACTTTATCTAAAGTGGATGCTAATTAATGCTAAATTACACTTGCTAAGGTGCTGCATGTCATACCCACCTGACTGCCACCACTCACTCACCATTCACTGTGTCAGTAAGAGGGAAACAATGAAAGAGAGGATGACCAAAGCCAGGGAAAACAATTCTATTATCAGCTCTGATCTTCCAGTTATTTACTGTAACTTGAAGTTACTTGCTGACTTTCAAAATTTCAGCTATAATTTTTAACTGTGGAGTTTTTTAGCCTATTCAGAAAGAAGTTATCACTAAATCTCTGAGGAATCAGTTAATATTTAATTCTCTTGTACTCTGATGTCAAAATTTCATGAGTAGGTGATAAAGAAATGTGTTTAGCTCCCAAATTCCTGGAAGCACAGCACAGTATGGAATACACACCTCTAATACTGGGTTAATTCAGCTGTTTTCAATGTCACTTTTAAGTTAATGCAAAGCATTATCCTTGCCTAAGGTAACAGTGGCACTGAGCAGCTCTCTCCTGGTAACTGCTGTTTGTATTTCATTATGGTCCTGAGTGCCTGACAAAGATACTTCTGGTCCTGCACGCTGTGCAAATACTTAGAAGAGGAAAGACCCCATCTCTGGGATGTTTGCAGTCTCCTAGATGTAATCAAAAGGCAATCCACTGACTTTGTACATTGCTGTAATAAGCTTTAAATAGAGGGAGGTGCTTTGAATGTGTAGTGTCTCACTTAAAACCAGGTTTAACCTTTAGTATGGTGCTGCCTGGCAGAGCCAGATATCCATTAAATCACTTGGATTCCCTGCTGATTGATTCCAGCCATTTCCATTTCTCTGCTCTGACTTCTCCTGACTGTAGGGGAAATACAATATTCCTCACTGCCTGGCCCAAAATTTTGGCATAAACACTTGTGAGAGTTTGGGATTCAGCAAGCTTTAGAAATGAACTTGTGCTAAGGGCAACCCCAACAATCAGAGCAGCAGGAAAATGAGGCAGCCCCAAATGTCACCATCAGATTAATGACAGATATGCACCAGACAACCCAGTGGATATTGGTTCCTGAGAATAACTCCTGTTCCCTGTGCCATCATCTCAGAAACTGCTGAGCACAGACATCTCCTGTGAATGGCATTTCCCCATCTTGGGGCACAGTGTGAGCACTCCTGCCCCATTCTCACACACTGCATCCTCACAGTACCCGTGGCTAGGGAATGGTCCTGTCATCCTAAGTACTTCCCACTGTTCTTCCCCAGATACACCATCCTGGCATTTGTGAAATATTAGGTTTACAAAGAATAATGACTTCTTGTTCAAGGAATAGCATTAAGCTCTGCCGTGCCATTTCATTGGTGTTCATTCTCATAAAGGCTAATAATCTTGTTTAGTTGCTTGTCTCTGCTGTGAAGTACATTTGCAGCTTCTTTTATCTTCCCAGGACAAGCAAGCCAGCCAGAGGCTAAATAATTACTGACAGCTGCTAGGTACTGTCTGTCCAATTAGATGTGTTAATCAAATTTTGTAACTGTGTAGAAACATCAGCATTAGCAGAGCGAGGCAGCTTTGTCTTTTTTTCACCAGATTAATCCAGAACGGTGTATTCTTCACACTTTTTCTACAAAGTTTCTCAGAATCACAGTGTGATTTGGAAGGGACCTTAAAGATCATTCACTTCCAAGCCTTACTCAGAGCCCCACTCATCCTTGCTCCCACCAGGGGTCTTGGGCTTCTGGTGTCCTCTGGGTCCCCCTGTCACCCCCAAAGTGACTGTGATTCCTGCAGCACAGGACTGGGACCCACAGTGGCTCCACCAGCAAAAGGAGGGAGGATGAGATATCCCTTTATTCATGCAGCATCTCCCAGTACAGTAAGAGTAAAATTAGATTTTGGATGTAGGACACAGCAGAGATTAATATGATGGGTTCTGGCCAGCAGAATGTACTCTAGGCAGATGTGGTCTAATGGGTTTAGTAGAAGCATGCTGTGCATGTGTAGGTATATCACCAGGCCAAGTCCCTCGGCTGTAACTGCTGCTTTCAAAAGCTAATGAGACAAAAATGTTAATTTAATGACCCATCTCCAGGAGTTCTCACAGAGCTCCCTCTCCCTTGGGATTTGGGAGTGAATGGAGATTTAAGGTCAGGCTGCTGTGGAAGCCTTATGTGTTGGACTGGAGTGGAGAGAACAAAGGCAGTGCTCACAGTGGGTGGCTGCTATTTCTATGCAGTGACTAAAATAGGTCCTCTCTGCATTTGTCCCCGTGTCCCCAGGCAGGTGGAGCACAAAGGGCCGTGTCCATGGTCAGGTTCCTGTGCACAGAGGGAGCTGCCCCCAGCCCCACCGTGGGGCTGGCACTGGGGACCTGGGGCCATAGCCTCAAACATTTCCTGACACACTGATGAGCCTTCAAGGGGCCAGCAAAACTGACCTGCTGCTGTCTCTGCCTGCTTCCTCCCCACCATCATCACACTCAGTCAGATTTTCTCAGACCCACTGGCCTTCCTTGAAGTCCTCCCCTTCCTCCCCAGTCATATATCTGTTGGTTTAACTTTAGGAAATAAGCACAATCCTAATATCTATCAAATAAGCCCAGCCAAACGGAGGTTCCTCTGAGTAATGGGTCTAAACTCATCATATTTCCATCACAGAGAGGAGTAAAACCAAAATACCTGTTTATTCCTATTTCATCTCAGGGAACACTGAAGGTGAAATCAGATCTCAGGGAGAAAACCTGGTCAGTGCCACTTGTGCCGCTGTCACTTGTCAATTGTGAGCTGCTCCTGCAGCGTTTCTGGGCCTCTCTGTCTCAGCTTTGCTGTGCTCCCTGTCAGCTTCA
The DNA here is from genome assembly GCA_013398615.1 of Brachypodius melanocephalos. NCBI lineage: Eukaryota > Metazoa > Chordata > Aves > Passeriformes > Pycnonotidae > Brachypodius > Brachypodius melanocephalos. The sequence goes on along the minus strand of VZSR01001065.1, from coordinate 4,053,212 downwards.
CAATGAGGAACAACGGGGAAAAATTGGCACACGGGAATCAGAGGTGGAATAAATTGATAAGGAGGGGTTAGAGAAGCATGAAGGCCTTGGAGCTCAAGAATACTGAAAATCCACCAAGGAATTAAAGACATATTTTAGGCGTGCAGTTAAAAACCGCACGAACTCTAAGACATCAAAGTAGAACAAAAGGTGAAGAATCTGTAAACATTGCCAAAAAAAAGATAAAATATAAGAGATGGCGCTAAACTCCAGCAAAAAAAAAGAAGACAGAAGAGGCAGAAAGTATGGCAATCAAATGGAAAAACAGATTGCAAGTTTTGGGTCTTCTGCTCTGGTTAGTACTGAAGAAAGAGCTGTGGGATGCCAGGAGGTTTTGCAGAATGAAAACTGGCAGAAGTGTGTCTGTCTCTGATTGCAGAGACAAGGACAAAATTTTGGGGAGCCAGTGGGGTTTGAGTACACATTTAAGCACATCCTAAGCTCGTCCTCACTAGAACTGTTCTGCAGGCTCGTAGGCAATCTCTGCTGCACCCCTGTCTTGTGTGGATCAGCCACTGCCACAGCACTGCTCCCAGGAAAAGGAGAGGTTTGGTGTGCACACTGAAAGGGGAAAAAATGGTTAAAAGACCTCTGGCTACCCAAAAAGCAATAACCACAGGTTTCAGAATGAAAAATCTCGTGCACTTGACAAGACAGGTATGGTAATTCAGTGTGTTCACTGGATGAAGGGGAACATTTTGGGAGCAGGAGGAATTCTGCAGCCACCATCCTACACAGCTCTGGCCACTGCACTGGAAGATTCTGGCACTGATCTCCCAGCATCTGCTGGAACCGGTGTATTTTTAGTTGTATGTCTGCTGGGGATTCTAAGGCTTCAAGAAATGGAAATTTTAACACATCCCTGAATGGGCTACTCTCATATCTACCTCCCTGGTGGTTAAAAAAAGGAGAATCTCATCTCATCTGAATCACTGCCATTCAGAGGGTTTTGTTACACCTGTATCTCTCAGGTAATGAAGATCCTTCTTTTCTTTGAGGAATTCCCTCTCCACACACACACACTGAGAACTAACTCACTCTTGAACAGCCTTGGGGATATATGAGGCTTGCCCCACGCTTCTCACTGTAGGATTCTTTTTCCTACCAATTGCTCATAATTTTGCCAAAGCAGAACCATTAGGCTCATTTTCCAGTCAGGGTTATTTTCCTTCCAAGGTAAGGAAATACTTGCAGTGGGGTTTTTTTTGTTTTGTTTTGAGTTTGGTTTTTTGGGTGGTTGGGTTTTGTTGTTTTGTTTTGTTTTGTTTTTTTTCTCCTTGTAAATAAGTTTCAGCCAAAATGATCCAGTATGTGCAAGAATAAGGAAAGGGAAGCACAACTTTTGGGTTGTTTATTTGTTTTTACTAGTAAAGAAACAGGCAGCCTGGATGAGCATTTGGTATCTTTGTTGTGGACAAAAACTCTTTGTGATGCTTTGAAGTGCTCTGATATCATCATGCCACTTAAAAAAAAAAAAAAAACCAATAAAAATTAAGAGCTCTGTCTTCAGAGCTGGGCTTGGTGAAAGTACAAGAGAACAAGGCAGTGTTTAGGGCCTTGCTTGGAATCACAGTGTTAAAGCAGCAGGTTGGATAATGTCCCAATGCCCCAGTGAGTGTTCCCTGTCTCTTTTGTGTCCCAGCTGAAGGAGGTGATGAATACACCCAGACAGACACAGCTGACGGCTACAGCACAGAGCATTGCAGAGCTTTCTGGCACTCTCAGGGTGTCTCCCTTTGGCCCTTGAAGCAGTCTTGTTTTCATGTTGCATTTTGCATGCAAGGAGCCCCAAGTTCTCTTTATTTAGTCTGGCAGGGTCAGGCAGGTTTCCAGCCAGAGCTGGAGCAGCCCTGCACATCCCCCTTTGGTCTGCTCCTTTCTCTGAAGGAGGCTATGGAGTTCCAGTAAAGCTCACACAAATAGCTGCTCTGTAATTGCCATCATTCCCCTGGTAGGTTTTATTGGCAAACATCGAGTGTGTCTGAGGCTGCTCTCCATGCCAAGGGGTTTTTAAGATGTGCTGAGCACCTCTCTGCCTCACTGAGTTCAGCTGGCGTTGACAGCTCCAAATACCTTGCAAGAGCAAGCACTTGGCATATAGGGCAAGTGAGACAATCAGCATTTTATGCATGTCAGGATGTGATCATGCTTGTTTTAATCCACTCTCCAGTAAGCTTCCTTGCAGAAAAAACAGCTCTTGCACTTAATAAAGCCTGTGCCACCAACCAAACAGCAGCAGCAAGTGTAATTACAGACTGTTTATGAGAAGGCTTTTGCACCAGAGAGTTATCTTTTGCTTTAGCCATGTTCGTAGCCTATTAAATTTTAGATGACTCAAAGAAGATTTTCTCTCTTGTTCACTGTGCCCTAACTTTTCATGCAGGTAATTGCATTATCTAAACACATGGGCTCTTCACAGGTTTTGGCAGAGAGGCACTCCCAGTACCAGGGCTCTGTTCCAGGGTTCCTGCATGGCACAGATTTTATGACAGTGCCTGACACTGCCCTGAGCATTCCAGTATTTTGGAATACTGCAATAAGGTGTTCTCCACCACAAGGAAGGGGAACAAGGGTTGAGGTCTCTGTTAATGGGGCTTTCACCTATTTTCTGCTGAGAAAGCACATGTGATATTGATAGAGGAGGAGAAAAGGAATCCCTGTCTGAAGTGAAATTGTGAGGAGACAGACCTCTTCAATCCCAAATCATATAATCTGCCCCTAAAACAGGCATTTTATGTTGGACCACCACACAAAAGTGCTCCACTGATGTTCCACACACCAACTCTTTCCGTGTTAGCAACAGACCCCTGTGATGAGTGAAAAATAAATACATTTTTCAATTTGGTTCTCCTTGGCACCAGAGAATCATTTGTATCACCTCACCACAGCAAGGCTGTGCTAGCAACCCTGGCTGTGCACAGAGAGCATTTTGTTATTTATCACCTTAAAGTGTGTTCTTCCCTGGAGAACTGCTCCTTTTAATGATAGATTTTTGGTGTTGTGAATGTAAAATACATCACAGTTTCGGGTATCTTTTTAATTTTATGGACGGCGCAGCTTAAAACCAGGTACATCAAATAAAATAACTACTGCTGAGAGTGAATAAAAGTTGGCAGGTATGGCAGTTTAAAATAGCCCTATTTTCACCCTAAATATAGCCTGGTTTAATTGAAATCAAGTGGTAGCTATGAGACAGCTGCTATATCAAAGACTAGTGACAGCCTGCTGAGGTTTAAAGAATACTGGCTGCCTGTGTCTGTGCTGAGATAAAGTGGCATCACAGAGAGCAGAGCAGCAGTTAGATTGATGAAAAGTTAAGTTTTTAAAGCGCTGATTTGTAAAGCCCTTATGCAGTTTTATTTATAGTTTATTTGTCTCTGTCCTCCCAATGCAATGGGTTTGGTTCTGAAAGCAGAAATGTGATGCAGATCCCCAGCTGATGTCACTGGTTCAGCTCAGCTGGGGAGGAAGCCACAGATTCAGCAAGTCAGGTGTCTCCCCTGAAACTCTGCCAGTGTGGGAGCAACAATGACAGAATTATGACTTTTTTCCATGAGAGAGTTTCTTAGAAATGGGTATTTCAGCTTCATGAGGTCAGAACCACCACATGGTTTAGGGGAGAAGGGCACATCAAGGCACCATCTGATGCTTCCATATCAGTGAGTGATCTAACAGTGAGGATGTTGGTGCCTCACTCTAACAGCACCATGTACAGAAAGACCAGAGACTTAATTCTGGGAAGGAATTGTCCCCATAGTCACAAGTGAAAAGTGGACATTTTTTATTATCTCACTGCTTTCAATATTCTCTAATTAACAAGGACTTCTTCTAATTCCTATGCTTTCTGGTTATTATTATTTTTTCAGCCTCATAAAGTCTAAACCCCAATCTCTCAGACTTATCCTCCCTGGTAGCTACTGACATTCTTTTTACTTGCTACTACTTAATTAATATTTGCCATGTTCTTACTAAGGTAAGTCCATACTTTCTCATTATATGAAATTAAAAGTAGATGAGCTTAGTTCCCAAATAAAAGAAGCTTTAGAAAGATATAGGGCACCCTCACATATGGATTTTCTTTTGATTTTGATTCTCAGGAGAGCTCTTAAAACCTTCCATCAACCCTGTCAATCAAATAAATTGATAAATCATTGAGTCAGAGCTATGGCTACAAGCAGCCCTGCACAGCAAGGTCTCAGGTGAGTTCCTGACTTTCTTGGTTATTGCATGCAGAAAAAACCTCTCCATGGCTGTGGGTCACTGCTGAGGGGGTTCACACCAAGGGAAATGAGAGCTCATCCACCTCAGGTTCTGAGATTGTTCTTAGGAAGATGTGAGTTCAGTTCCCCTTCTGAGCCTCGTGCTCCCAGGACTGGCAGGACCAGGAGGAGCATCACAAAGGCAAAGCAATCCACCCAAACAGGATGAAAAACATTCCTAAAGCAACCCCTCTAGCTGAGTACAGGACAAAACCAGCAGGCAAGGAAAGCAAGGAAATCCATGGAGTGTGAGGGAAGAGAAAGATGATACACAGTGTTACTGGAGGGTTTGCACAGACAGAGATTTCATCACGATGGATGAGTGAAGAGTTCTTATGAACTCTCCTGGACAGCTGTAACTTGTGCTGTTTGTTGGCACCATTATATATGTATGATACATGGATGTGGTACAGAAAAATATCAGTTTGGGAAGGGGACCACACCAATGATATTAACAAACCTCAGGGGGTTTTTGTCCCTGTTCCTGCCCCAAACTATTCCTAAAAGCATTACATGACACAAGCACACTCCTCTGGGCTTTCCTGAGAACCCAGCCATTCCCAGGAGGTTCCTGCACCCTGCAGGACAGGACAGAGGGCAGGAACCTGTCCTCAGCATCCCCTCCAGGAGCCCTGGAGCTGAGCTGCTTGGTCCTGGCAATGATGTGCTGCTCTGGAGGCATCCAAGTACACAAAGAGTTCCCAATGCTGTTCCTCGAGCAGCTGGAACTTGAAACGGTTTCAGATCCCCACAGTGGGGAATCGAGAGTGCAAAGTGCCCGTGAGAGGGGTCAGAGCACAGGGCTGGCTGTGGCAATGGCCATGGGTGGGTCTGGAGGGAAGAGCACACAACCAACCCTGACCCTCTGAGCTCCCCTGTGCTCAGCAGCTCTCCAGCCAAGAGTCACATCTGGGACAAGCAGCAATGTGACATTCCCACTGATGTTCAGGGGAGTTTGAGCAAAGAGCTTTCAGCCATCCCTGCTGACAAAGATAATTTTGCAGTTTTACCTCTGCGTTTGGCTATCTCGAGTTTTGTTTTTTTCATACACAACAGCAGTGGTTAAAAGGACGGCATCAAAACTTTCAAATCCATATGAAGAGAACACTAAATCAAACCCCATAAATGGAGAAAAAGAGGAGTTCCTCTGGCAGGCTATGCTGCATCTCTTGAAGAGTGAAGAGTACATTCATTATGCTTCTTTTTTGAAGGGAAGGATTTTCATCTCCTTTTCAATAGATAGCTTTGAACAGTTCATTTCACAAAACATTAGGAAGGAAAGATTTGGGGAAAATTGTATTTCTCTGCCTTAAAATTGAGTTATGGGCAGGGTGTTTGCCAGCTCATTTTTCTTGTTTGTGTGGAACAGACATTTGTGAGTTGTGGAAAATGAGCAAAGGGAGGAGGGAGGAAATTGTCCAAGCCTATGTAAGGTTAGATAGCATACTGATATAATTTATAAGGATTTGCAGACACTGCTGTGCTGCCACACCCAAGAAGGTCCTTGTGGACAAACTGCACGGTGTTTTTGCCTCGTGACCCATCAAATCAATGGCAGCCCTTGATGGGCCAGCTTTTGTCTGCCTTGAGGTCATGGGAGCAGCTATTAAATGAACAGCTCTAAATTCTGGTCCTGCCATTGGTAATTGAAGCTGAGCTCTTGGCTGGTGCCAGTCACAGGGGTGTTGGAGGCTGCAGTGTGTGTGAGGACAGGCAAGGCAAGGCAGAGTATATCACAGGCAATTCATGAGCCTCTTGTGTCAGGAGGGGCAGGAGGGAGTCCCCTGTTCCACCAGGATGGAGCTAGCAGGGACAGGCAGACAGAGATTTCAGAAAGCTCTCTCCTGTGCCTCTGGGTCAGTCTCCTAACAGAGAGCTCTGGGTGTGCTGGTATCCAGCCCGAGTTCTTCCCTGGCTGAGCAAATCCAGGCTGTTCCTGAGAGTGGTAAACCCTTCTCACTGCTCAGTAAGCTTTACAGGTGACTTAGACTTGCTTACCTCAGACTCTATGGACCTTGTTAATGCTATAAAACCAAGGAAGCACAGAAATTGAGCATTTTATTATGCAAGTTTGGGAGGCCAGCAAGGACAATGTATATTGCTTTATTGTAGGAGCTAGTCTTTATTTTCTTAATATCTGAAAACGACGTGAAGGAATAATTTCTTCTCTTATCAACTGCATGTTCCATGAGGAAACCACTTTGTCTTTTTCATTTTGAGCAGCTATAGTTATGAAAGCACTCCGTGCCTAATTGGTTTAATAACAAATGCTCATACTAAAGATATATGGACTATATATATTGCATCAACAAATAACATTTGTTAGCTGCTGCACTGGAAGGAAGAGGGAACACAGCACATTAGGCCTCCTCTGGTTTTGCAAACTCATTTTGATATCCCACATTAACATTTCCAAATTACTTTATAAAGGAAAGGATGCTCTTGTTTCACTGGGAAGCTGAAAGAGTCTCCATCAGGCTGTAATTCGTTTTATATTCACCTAATATTGAGAAGGAACTAAGAGAGTCCTCTTTTGGGGAAGAAAAAAAAGAATACTTTGTGAGCTGGCAATCATTGAAAGGAGACAAAGCCAGAAAATCTGGCCCTGATTTTAGTCTCAAACCTGAATCTGCTTTAGAGTCTGTTGAAGGTGCAAACATCAGTCACATCAGAACACTATGGATGCAAGTTTATTATATTGTAAGCTTTTTCTGGTTTATCTTTTCCTTTAACTCTGACAGGGATAAAATAGGGGAGACTGGAAAAAGGAGAAGAACAGTGTGGATAGAGCAGAACACAACAGCCACAAATAACCTAATATTTCATAATTTAATTTCACACTCACTAGGCTGCACTGTGCCCACTAGAATGTGGGGAGAATAATCTAAGAAGGTTATTGGCTTGACAGTGGTAATGTCAGAGCTTAAAGAGAGGTCTGGCAGCTTTCTAAAAGTGAATGTGTGTCCTTCCTTCTCCCTCTATTTCTCTACTGAATATAGATTAAAGTGACCTCTGGAGATAAACTCTACTGAACCCCCCCCCCAAGTATTTCTGCAGTGTAGTTTTTATTTGTACAGTATGTGAAAGAAGAGTTCAGATTAAATTCCTGGCCTTTCAGAAAAGTTTTCTCTTCCTTAAAAAAAAAGGAAACAAAAAGAAAAAAGGGTATTTTATTTTAAAGCCAAAGCCTCTTTCATGGTCCCATGATCTCATGAGTTCTTTGGCTGGCCTGTGACCTTTCAACCTTGCACTACATGTTTCTTTTCTAAATTAGCTAGTGTTGAGACATCAGTGGAGGAATATCAATGTTATTATAAAAGGCATCATTCTCTCCCAAAAAATGTCAGTGTGAGTGAGTCATTGCACCTAACTGCTTAGCTTTTGTAAGGCAGCAAGGAAGATTTGAAAGTGTGCTCCAGGGTCCCCCAGTCCACCAACTTCTATTTCAAATGCTTTCAAAAGCCATGTCCCTGGCATCTGCTGGAATAGAGGCAAGGGAATGAAGCTTTGCTCCTTCAGCCACAGAAGGAAAGTCATTCCTAACACCAAATTATGTATGTGGTGGGAAAATACAAACAACTTCTTTTGAAGGCTATGCTCAAAAGTAGCACCGTGAAAACAAACCACCCAACCAACTGAAAACCTGGTGGGAAGGAACTGAATGTTCAGGTGAGTTCTATCATTTCCAACATCCCATGTCTCTGCATCTCCTTGTATTCATGCTCTCTGGCATGAATTTCCTCTAGCATGTTGAGGAAATTCAATCAGATTAAGAGCTCTATTTTTAATCTTAAGAAGATGGGTTTGTGTTGTCTGGCATCTTGAAAAATCCAACACTGGGTGTTTATGAGGGGCTGAGCAAGGAAGCAGTAACATTCCTTGAGGATGTTTAATTATAAGGGTAATTAATCTTCAGGCAGGATGAACTGCTGCACCTACACTGGCATCACTCTGTCTTCTGAGGGCTTGGTCCTGGAGCACCTTAAAGATGACAGAGCCATAGCAGTTTGTCTTTGTGTTACAAAATGCACAGATCTCAAAACGAAAAGCACCCTGGCCCAGATCCATCCCAGCTGTAACTCTGCTCATGTACAGTTACATCAGCAGTGAGGCTGGCACACGTTCAAGCCGTGTGTCACCTGATAATTATCTTACCAACAGTGCAGGGGAAAAGGCATGGGAAGGACACATCTCCAAACCCCAAGTCAGATTTTCTCCCCTGCGTGTGGAAAGCTGCCCAACATTTGCTGAGAGCCGTCCTGGCAGTGCTGGTGATAAGCCAGGCTGAACCTGCTCCTCTGGCTGGCACCCACTGGGTGTTTCCTGGGGCACAGACACAGCCTGGGCTGGGGGAGCCTCTGCTCCCAGCTGGAGGGGTTGGGTGCTCTTAAGCACAGCCCTGCCAGTGTTTCCTCACAGTCAGTTTCCCTAGAAAAACAGGTTATGTTGTACCTAACTGAATGTGAGGATGGGGAAAATACACACTTGAGCAAAAGGCAAGGTAATTGTATTAATTCATCCAAGTGCTTCACTCTGTAGTGTTTAATGCAGCCACAGCTGAGGATAAAGTGCCAGCTGAATGCCAGATGTTCCTGTTGTGACTCCACATGATTTTTCTTCATGGCTGTAACTTTTTCTTCTCAAAGAAGTCTGGAATGCTTAGCCCACACCCATTTGCCTTGGCCCAGTGCTCAGGAACACGCTGTTGAGCTGGCATTCCTAGGAACTGAGGTCCTGCTCGTGTTTGCCTTAGGCCAGGGCCACAGACAGATGAGAATGAGAATGAGGGGTCATTTTTACCTGAAAAAACCACTTAGGTTCAGGATAGAACCTCTTGAATTATAAGAGGAAGCCATCTGATTGCAACTTTTGCAGGAAGTGGGAGGAATCCTCTGTACATCACCATAGAGGCATGCTGAAAGGACACATTTCTCACCTTGTTTTGGGGCTCATTTAGAGCCATTTCATATTATCAAGGCAAGCTCTGCTTATCAAACATAAATCAGATTCAAGTGCCATGTCCATATTCTTTGTTCGTTGCTCTATATGTTTTGGAGAGTGGGAAAAGCTTTGCTGAAAGTGCCCAGAAAAGATGAAATGCACTTCCTGGGGCAGACCCAATTAGCAGCAGTTTCTCTAACAAGTTTATGGCTTTTATTTATTTTTTGGCCTTTAAGACTTCTTTCTACTGGGAAATCTCTGACTCATTTATAATACAAGTACAGTCTAGCAGAGTGGAGTCATTGGTAAGAGGTCATTAAGCAATAACATTCCTTCAAGTCGCTGCTGTAAAATTGTGTGGCTCAATTCAAAACACAGCACAGAGTGGCAATTACCTGCATTAGCCAGATTCTCTGTCTGAAATTACTTAGTTGCTCCTAATATTCCTAGCAGAAGCCACACTGGGGAAATGAAAATTCCATTTGAAGGGAATTGTTCTGTTCCACCAAGGGGTCAAAGAGCAGCTTGGCACAGCCTTGGTGCACACTGCTGCACTTGTCCTCTGTGCAGGCTCTCTTCCTCTCCTCCTCAGCAGCCACAATTGTCACTGTCCTTGCCCTGGGGCCTCAGTCTGCCTCCCTCAAGACCTGGGAAGGGTCCCAACACTGTACATCTACTGAACGTTATCCCTGATTAATTAATCTGAGCACACAAATCCCCAAAGGTTCTTAGTATTTTGGGAAGGCAAATGGTGTCTGACGAAGTCAGCTGAGATCAAGCTGGATTTGTCAGTCGTACATAGATGCCCCAGCAACTGGAAGGGATTGATCTGATATTTTTGGTGATCAAAACAACCAGGCACGTGCTGTTTGTGCATGTCAGAAAAGGTTCCTGGGGGAGCAGGAGCAGAGGGGAGGAGAAGATGATGGATTTCCAGTGAAGGGAGAGCCAGCAAACAGAAGTAAGGAGCTGTAGATAGCAAGGTGTAATCTAGTAAATCCTCTGAATAACTTAATTAGATTTGATTCAGCAAAACACATGTCCAGCTTCTGCTGAACACCAGCCAGTGTTGGGGGGGCAGGGGCTTTCATGAATCCTGCAGGAAACAGCTATTGCAGAGATTAAAGGAATTGGGCAGAAGAGGTACCGAGATACTCCTGCTTTGATGAAGATTTTTAATCTAAAGGTGCCAGATTTGCTGATGCTGCCAGAGAATCAAAAGTATTGTAAAACTGGCTAAGGGAGAGGAGCAAGGGGTTTCATTACATGAGTTTGGTGGGAGCAAGCAAGCTGTAGCCCAGTCAGGCTTTCCCCATCTCTTTTCCTTCCCCATTTCCACTCTCTGTGAATTTTGCACTTGATGTATAGGGAAACGAGTAGAAACACCACTGAATTCAAGGGAGAATGCACTATTCTTTTATGTGGCATCAAAGATACAATGCAATTTGATCCAGTTATCTGGGTTTTTTCCCTGTTTGTCAGGCTCCAGGTTGCTGTAACTCAGCATAGGTCCATTTTGGAACCAGCTGGAAGTCTGGTGGGCGTAATTGCATTGCTGCCTCTACAGTTCTTGACTTGCATCAAGGTGAAAAGGAGAGGCATGTCCTCTGCATTGCAAAAGTTTTGGAAAGTGCTAGAGAAATAAAGGCATCTCTGTGAAAGTTGAGGTTGTAGAAAGCCTCCCTGTTCACTTCTTGTTTTTATAGGGTAGCTTTCCCCTCTTGTGCCAGATGATCTGGCTCTTCTTCATCCTTCTTGCTTCATAATGCTTGGGTCAGCTTTTTAGTGGGCAGAGCTTTTTGTCGGGACTGTCAAGAGGTGATCTCCAGAGCAGGATGGATTTTCTGTCTTCCCCTGGCTATCATGCTGGCTGACTGTGTGCTTTTTGCCTCCTCTGCATTTTGTCTACTCATCTTTGTGTTTTTCTCTGCCTTTTCATATCTTTCCCAGTTCTAGCTCTTTCTGCCTGTTTTTGGACAATCTTTTGTTTACTTTTTGCCAAGTTCCATTCTTTTAGCTGGGGATGTTCAGAAACTGGATTTGGTCCTCAGATACACACAATCCAATTTATAACGGATGCCAAAAATACATTTTCATCATGGCACTTTGAAGACATTTATTTCAATTTACTTAAAATGTGCCTAGGTCAAATCCTGCATGTGTATACAAACTTTAGAGCAAAACGAGATGTGCCTCACCATTTAAGATTTTTTTGCTCTGGATTGGATCCTGCACAGACTTGCAGATATCTTCTCTGTTGAAGAGCTCCTATCAGCTTGGGTTCATTTTAAATTTGTCTACTTTATAAGCTTCTCATTAGGGTAGTATGTGAGTGTCTCAAGGGGAGATGGTTAAATAAGGAACACTCTTAACCCTGATTGGGAGATAAATGACCTGCTGATGGTCACTAAATCACGGCAGCAGTGTGTAGCCCAGCTGTAGCTGTGAGCAGAGCCCCGGAGCTGGCAGGGTGAGGTGTGCTGGGCTGGCAGCCTGGTGTCTCACCGGGGAACAGCAGCGTGCCTCTCCCAGGATTTTAGCAGCACTGACACCACCTCAGTCCCTGCCACAGGCACTGTCCCCCAGCTGGGAGAAGTGAGATGTACATGAAGAAGTGAAATACTCTGGCCTTTGAAATTATCTATAGCTCATCTATAGGGGATGGTTCTGAGGCCAGAACCCAAGGGCTGCAGTCCCAGTCCTTTCCCTGCCAGCTGCTGGTGTTTCAGGGCACTTCAGCAGCTCTGAGCACGCAGAGCTTTGTGCTGCAAGCTTGGGGTGCAGCCACGGCTCACAGAGAGCTTTCCCAAAGTCTCTACAGGCAGAGCTGCAAGCAAGCACTTCCTATACAAGGGCAACAATGATCCAATCCCAGGCTTCGAGAAGGAAAAGAGGAAATTTGGTACTATTTTGGTCCCCTGTGTCACCCACCCCAAGTCATTCTGGGCAGCCAGACCAGATAAAAGGTTTATGACTCTGCCTTTCTTCTCTGTCAAGTACTTTGTCTCTTTGGAGTTTGCATTCCTGGAGTTCATTCCCCTCAACAGACTCAAGTGAGACTGTTGTTACCCGTGTGTCTGCAAGCATTTGATTTTCACTCTTTGATTTTCCAAGAGGAGGAACAAGATCCTGGTGTTCCTCCACTCACAGCAATGCATGTACAGATTCCTCTGCTGCTTGTTTTCTGCTGTTGTTGTACTCAGGTTAGTTAGATGAGACCTCTGACACAGGTCTTTGAGTGATATGTTCAAAGCCTGGGGAGAGGAAAGGACTATGGCTATAAAATTCAAATAAATCCCCAGGAGTACAGGCTGAAATAACCTCGTGCCACATAACCTACTTGGTAACCTCTTAAGTGTGCAGTACTTTTGCATTTACAAAAGAGTTTGAAAACAAGGTAAAAAGAGTTTTAAAACAGGATAAGTCAGGTTTCATCCATGGCAGATTTTTCCCCACACATTTCCAGGAACAACAAAATTTCCACATTGCAGAAATCTCCCAAAGCAAGCTCCAAGCTGAGGTGTACCAAGTTTTGGGGATTCTGTTAACCTGGGGTTTCTGAACTGTGCATCACTGAGAGATGAGGCAAGAGGCCAAAAGGCACGATGTCATCGGTGAAAGAATTAAGATTTGGACCATATGGGGTGTATCTGACTCAAAGCCTTTAACTTTTGGTAGTAACGATGTGTCACCTCAGTCATGATCTTCTTCACAAAACTCTCCCTCTCTTTGCAGGGGTTTGCCCTGTCCTCTCTTTATCTGCTTTATCACATCTCACAGATGAATCTAACCAGGAAGATATAAGAGGAAATAGGTGATTTCATAGGAAAGCAACAACTTTTCCCTACTGCCATCCTTCCCCTCCCTGTGGCTCCTACTCTGCAGTCACTTCTCCCATCCCTCAGGAGAACAAGCAGTTCTGAAGCAATGAGATCAACGCCACCAGCTTCCCATGTAGTTTTGCACATCTGGGTGACTGACTAGTCCCAAAACGACGATCTCTGACAAATTTTGCTACCTTTGCGGGGTGGGGAGGGGCACAGTGACGGTATTTATGTGTGGGGTTTCTGCTGTCTTGTAAGGTTTAAGCCCACACAAGTGCTCCAGCTGAGGCACGGGCAGATTGCCTCCTCTTTTTTCACAGAGAACTGCTCTGCAAAGGCTCAGCAGTGGTCGCTGGGTCTGCTGTCTGTCGCGGAGCAAGTTAGATGCTGGCCCAAAGCCCGCAAGCTCACTTGGGGAAGCACACGGGCACACAGGTGATCACACACGCCTCAGTTCTGTGGGAAGGAGCTCAAAACGCGGCTGGCAGAGCTGCAGAGCACCGGTTTCAGGAGCTGGCAGGCTGTTGTATGAAGTAAACTCCAAAGCTGAGAATCTGCCGTAGAAAATTGCCTCTCTTCCCGCATCTGCTCTTAAAGGGGCACTTTCAACCTCCCCGGGACCTTGCTGGGACTCTCCGGCTCTCAGCTGAACTGCTTTCTCCTCGCCGGTCTAAGCGTGGCACGATTTGAGTCTTCTGCTCGGCCCTTTTCCCAGCCCGCCGGGGGAACCCCGGCTGCTCGGCTTAAGCACCGGGGCCCCGCCGCAGACAAAGACGGGCTCTCCGCGCCTTGTCCCCGCGTCCTTGCCGCAGGACGGCGTGCGGGCCCCGAGCGCTGTCCGTGTGCGCCCTGCCGGGCCGGGGGCCGCGCTGGGGATGCTCGGCGATGCTCGGCGATGCTCCGGGCGCTGCGCAGCGCCCGCGGCGGGGGCGCGGGGCGGGGCGGGGGCTGCGCCCCGCGCGGGATTGGCGCGGCCCGAGTGATGCCACGTCCGGCGGGGGAAGCCCTGCCCGCCCGGAGCCGCCCCGCCGCCGCTCGGCGCGCAGGTGGAGCGGTGCCGGCACAGCCCAGCCCGGCCCGGCCCGGCCCCGCCGCGGGAGCAGCCCCGCAGCCCGCCCCGCGCCCCGCCCCGCCGCGCTCCGCCCGGCCCGGCGGCGCCGCAGCCGGCAGCATCGCGGCGGGACTGCCCGGGGATGCAGCCGCGCTAAGAACAAAAGCCCTCAGCGCGCTCACGCTCCGGGGCTTTGAAGCGGCGCGGCCGAACTTGGATCTCTGCCTCCCCCCTTCCTCGGCCGAGCCGCGGCGGCCGCCGGGGGCTGAACTCGGCGGGGGCCGAACTCGGCGGCGCCTTCTCCGCACGCCGCGGGCAGCCGGGGCTCGCCCGCCCGCCCGCCGCCTTCGCCCGCCCGTCCCGCCGGGGCTGCCCGCGGAGGGGGCCGCACCCCGCGCCCCCCCGGCCGCCCCCGCGCCGCGGGACCTTGGCTTTGCCCTTCGCACGGCAGGTGGCGGGGCCAGCGGAGAAAGGATGCGTGTCTTCCCGTGGGGATTTTGGCTGCTGTGTGTCGCCTCCGCCCCGGCTCGCGGTGACAGCGGCAGCAAGGCGAGGAGCTGCGCCGAGGTCCGGCAGCTGTATGGAGCCAAGGGCTTCAGCCTCAGCGGCGTGCCCCAGGCCGAGATCTCCGGTGAGTGCCGCGGGGTCGGGGGATGCCCGGGCACGGCTCGGCAGCCGCGGGGCGGGGAGCGCTCGCCGCCCCACGCTGGAGTTTGTCTCGGGTCGTGGGCGGCGAGAAGCGGGAGCCGGGAGGTTTCCCCGAGAGCCGGGCTCCCCTCGCCCCTCTCAGCACCGCTGGCAGCGCTCCCCGGGCTGCAAAGGGTCTCTCCCCTTTCGGCGGTAGCGATGCGAACGGAACTGTGAGAGGGGGGTGGTCGCACCAAGTGTTCGGTGGTGATTCTTTTTTCTCATTGTCTCGTTGCTTCCAGTACAACTGGAACGGGTTTCGGGGTTTCGATTCAGAAATCAGAATAATCAGAGTGTAATGGGTTTTGGTGTCGGAGCTGGAAAATGCCAAAAGGTTGTGAGAGAGGAATTGATTTATTTAAATCTTCTTCTAGATGGGAAGCAAACGTGTAAATTGTGTTTGCCACTTAGGAAAAATGAAGCAGGAGTAAAATGACCGTGTCGAACATAAAGTGCAGAGGAAACCTACATTAGAGTGTGTCCTCTTGCCTTCATTCTGGCTTTGGATAAATCTTGGTTGATTTCCTCCTCTTTGTAGAAACAACTGAAATAGCAAAGAATATTCAAGGTCTGGTTTGTGTTGGGTTTGGGTTTGCTTTTGGGTTTGTTTGTTTTTTGTTTTTTTTTTGAAGGCTTGGGAAAAATGTGCTGATGCATTGTAGGGTTTTTAAAGATTCTTGTCAAAGTTTTGATTCACCAACTTGTGACCCATATCCACGAGCCTTCTCTTCACTTGTGGGAGCTTCCTCCTTCAGACAAAGCATAAAGCATGCAGGCGTACGTGCCAGAGCCAACCTACAGGGACACCCCAGTAAAACTGCAGTTTGTAGTGCACATCTAAGCTACACAATGCCTTATGTTGAATATTTCATCAGGTAATTTTTCAGAGAAACCAATTTGTTGTCTGACCAATGAACGGAGAAGGCTGAACGGTATGCATGCCTCATAAATGTGAATAAATTAATACCTTCTTTGTCAAGTTACAACTGAGAGTAAATTTCCAAAGTGAAACGAGCAGTCCTCAGAGTTAAACAGTGGGGAGTTTCAGAATCATTTGAACATCTCTATTAATAGAATAGTACTTCAGTTGAGCAAGAAAGCAGCTTTTTATAAATTTGCATCTCATTATTGCAGATGTGAATACATTAGCTGTCGTGTTTCAAGTGGGAAGTTCTTGGAAGGCTGAATGTTTACAAACACGTCGAAGGTGGCTGCAGCATTGTACACAGGGTAGTACTACAGGGCAGCCACCGAGGCTCGCAGCAGCTGTGGTTAAAAGTATCACATATCACAGGTTAGCAGCCAGTGAAACGTCTTGTACCTGCAAATTGTTGAGGTTCCAGGAGTGGCAGGACACGGATTTCCAGGATCCAGGAGTTCTGTTTCTTGCTGTGTGTTGGTACGAGCGTACACGCTGGCGGTCTCAAGCCACGGTAGTTCCAATTGTAATTATCAAACCGGGCATCTCTGACTGTTACTGTAGGCAGGGAAACTCTGTACACAAATGCCATGAAAACTTGAGGAATACCCCGTGGAAAATAATACAAAGAAGTGCTTGGAGGAAGAAGGTCCCACACATAAACCTGCTGATGCTACCATCGGTGTTTAAAACAGCTACCAGACTTGATGATTTTCATTGGTAATAATTACCAATGCTTGATTTGGATTGGTAATTACCTCCTGACTGATGCATGTTTTTGTGTCTCTGTATCACTTGCCCAGTGCAGTTAAAACATCAGTGAGCATAGATAAAAACCGTAGAAATGTCCTGATAAAGCAGTGTTGTGTATCCTCTATGCTTTTTAGCAGCTGTGTAGGTTAGTGCCAAGGTTGGTGCCAGTTTTGCTGTCTCCAAGGAGTCTGAAGACCCTCCTTGCAGTATCCCCACACGTACCAAGTACAGGATCATGCAGTTTATAATTCCACATTTGCTGGTTTTGGTGGCAGCAGTTCAGCTGGCTGGCCGTGGGGGTTGTCACCTGCACGGAGCTTTCTCAGGTTACACCCCTGCCACCTGTGAATGAATCCACGGGCACACAGCTGAGGAGCGGCAGGTGTCTTCTGCCATGTCTCAAGTGAAAGGAGAGGAAATGGTTGTGCCAGGGCAAGTTCAGATTAGATATTAGAAGAAAATGTTCACTGAAAGAGTGGCCATGCATTAGGATGAGGTGGTGGAGTCACTCAGAGATGTGGATAAGGGGTTGTTCTGGTGGTGCTGGGTTGATGACTGGACGAGATGATACTGAAGGGTTCTTCCAACTTTGATGATTTTGTGATTGGGCAACTTTTGGTGAAGTTAAGAGTGTTGATGAAGTGGGTTCAATGTCGTCTCCAGTTGGACCTGTGCTGAGGTTTCCTGATGGTAACCTTAAGAGTCTTAAGAGCTACCTCATGAACCGTGTTTTTATTTTATTTCTGAGCTGTCTGGAGACAAAAGCCCTTCCCTTTGTCCCTGTCCAAGGAGACCTTGCTGTTCCTTCTCTCCATTGCTTGCCCTGAGGCAAAGGGGAACATGAATTTCTTAGTCCTTGTCCCCAAAGTGATGCTGCCATGCTCGGCTGCCCTTGCTCCTGTGTGCCTTCACCTGGCTCCAGGCACTGCTTGGTGTGTGTTGGTGTCCCAGCAGCCAAACCACACTGCCTGCACCCCCAGAGCTGCCCTGCAGAAGGAGTTCAGCGAGCTCCCAGCACGCAGGCTCTGACTCACACTGAGATTGGCTGTGTTTGTGTTGGGTTTAGAACACTTACTGCACGCTTTACACCTTCTAATCTGTATTCTTAGTTATGATTTAAGAGGATTATGAATAATCTGTGTGTCTCCACAGCTCACCAGAAGGTAGCCTCTGCTTGTGGCTGTAGGGATCAGTTGGAGAGGCAGCATTATCAGTTGGAGAGCACAGTTATTAGCTGGCTAATAGATAAGCATCTGATGCAGGGATAGACTCTTGGCTTACCAGATTTCTCATGAACCACCTAGACAGGGTTTCCTGGTTTTTTGCTAATGTTGTACAATGCCTTTAACATGTCTAAGCACTTTAAATGTGTCAGGTGCTGTTATTAAGTGTGTTTAGGGAATACACAAGGTGTTATATCTCAGTACTTAGAAGTCAATGGCAAAATTCCCAAACATGAAAGCAGTGTCTGCTGGTGTTAGC
The DNA here is from genome assembly GCA_013398615.1 of Brachypodius melanocephalos. Lineage (NCBI taxonomy): Eukaryota > Metazoa > Chordata > Aves > Passeriformes > Pycnonotidae > Brachypodius > Brachypodius melanocephalos. The sequence continues at coordinate 4,035,257 of VZSR01001065.1, read as the reverse complement.
AGTCCTGACAGACAGCCATGCACCCAGAGTCTCGGCCGAAGATCTGCCTACAAGAGTTTCCATGGCTGGGGAAAAGCCCCCTGCTCCTTGAGTTTGGGAAAGTTACACCACTTGCTCCCATGAGATGAACTACTAACTTGACCACAGCTTTCCTGCGTGTTGGAGTGTGTTCCCACCCTCCTTTTGGATGACCCACCCCCTGCTTTCTCTGATTGCTACAAAATATGGGAAACCAGTTTGAGAACTTTCTCCTCTTGACTCTCCTGGAGGTAGCAACTGTTTCTACTGTCTCATTTTCTTGCTGCCCAGGCATCATCACCATCACTGCAGGTCCCCTGCTCTGGTGACAGAAGGGGACACATACGCTGCTCCAGGGGGGTTTCTTTGTGCCTGTGATAGGGAGTGGTTATCTTAGGCTCCCAGTGTGGCTTGTGATAGAAGAGAGTGAGCCTAGATCACCAAATATCGGCCTCTGGGGGGGGGGATATCCGGCTTTCTCTGACTTAGGGGAGTGTTTTGGGGCTGGGTGGGTGATGTTGGATGGGTGACTGCTCCCCAGGGTCTCTCGTCTCCTCACAGACTGGAGACAACCTGAGCGTTGTGATTTGATGTGGATGTGCTTGGCCCTTGTTCTTTGTTTGGTTTGGACTTCTGCTTTGGTTTGTTTGTTCCTGAGACTAATCCTTCCTAGAGGTTTGCTGTTTGTTAGGTTGCTCTTGTTGACATGGGCAGTGGGTGCAGGGCAGCCAAAGAAGAGGAGGGTACAGAAAAAAGCCAGCTGGACTTTGCCAGGCTGCCCATCCAGTCACATATCCCATGCAGATCCTTCCCTGGCTCCCCAGCTGAAAGGAATCAGAACAATTTTTCTAACCTCCTAGTCCTTTTAAGCTGTGTAATTAGGTTTTATGATGAAAACATTGTCAAGTGTATGTGTTTGAGCCCTTCAGAGAAGTGTTATCAAAGTAGAGAACAGGTCTGGCAACCAGCTGGGACTTGATCAGGCTCTTGGAAGGGGGTAATGAAATCCCATCTTGGCGGATATTTCAGCTGCTGGCACTTCCATAGTGGGACAAGCCGACATCTGTGGTTTGAAGCATAAAATCTGGGGCTCCTCCATTCCCAAGGAAAGATCTGTACCCATGACTAAAAGGAGACTTTGTTGATCCAGCACTTTTTGAGGTGGTCGTGCCATTTGGGTTGTATTTCCTCAGGGCAGAGTGATTTCTCGAGATCAGCTCCACGGAGGACTCCCGAACACACCAGCATCCCGTTAATGAACCGCGTTTGTTCGGGGCGGATCAGAACGGCCCTTGTAGCCTGCTGGCTTTAGAGTGCTATTTCTGACGAGGCCAAACGCAGGGGATTGCGCCTTTTCCTCCGCCTGGCAGGTGTTTTCGTGGGGATGTCGAGGGAGACGAGGAGCGGTGCCCGACACAAGCCCGGCAGTGTGCGCGGCCGCTCGGTGTGCGCGCCCGGAGCGCTCCGGGCTTGGATTGATCCATGGATAAAGCGCTGCCCTCTAGCGGCATTCCCGGCCCGGGGAGCTCCCTGCCTCCACCCGGAGAGCTCTGTGCTGCTGGCACTGTTATTTTTAAGAGAATCTGCTTTTCTGTCGCCGTGAGATGGGTGACTAAGCTCTCCACCACGTAATTATCCTTATCAGCTGTGCCTGAAAAAAACCCCGCTATTTCAACAGCTCCTTTTGTTGGCGAAGCAAAAGCCTGCTATTTCTTTTTCCAGAAAATTTGCATGGATGTTTAGCTGGAGACACCCACCAGCACCACTGTGTGAAACTGCAGAGCTCACCTCATCTCTCCTTTTGCTGTTGCTGCCTTGCAAGTGCCCTGTTTTATTTAAGAACACTCGTCACTCAGTGTCTGGGATGGGCTGGAGAGGAGATGTGTGGTTTTTGGCAGCGATTGTAAAACAGTTGGTTTACTGTTCTATTGCTTTCAGTACAATCATCTCACACGGAGGGGACCAGAGAGTTATTCCTCTGGGTGATTTCAATAATTAAGTGTGCTTTGGCTTAGCCAAAGGCAGGGTGGGAGCTGATAACTTTGTTATCAAAAATGTGTATTTAAAGCCAGAGGTTTTTCCTTGTAGGTCACAAGATAACTGGAAACAGAGAAGCTGAGGCCCTGGAGCACCTGCCCATGAGCAGCAGCTGAGCACAGGCTCTGTGCCTGACCCACCAGGGCCCACTGGGCTGGGGAGAGGGGTTGAGGAGCAGCTATTTTTATTGCAGCATCAAATTGCATTAGGCACAGTATGGCAGGGGAGGGCAGGATAAAAGGATGGCTGCAGCCTCTGAGGGCTGTTGGTCTGAGCAGTCTCCTGACCCTGCTGTCTGCAGTAGTCTCAGCACTGTGAGGCTGGGGTGCTGCAGCTCTGCTCCCATGGCAGCAGCTCCTGTGTTCCTCCTGCTTGTCTTGTGGGGCTGTGGACCTGAGGAGCAGGGGAGTTGGGGGTGTGACTGACACCTGTCACTGGCACAGGGAGAAATTTTGTATTTGCTTCCAGCATTCAGCTGAGAATTTCAGGGGAAGACCAGAGAAATAGACATCTCAATTCTGTGAAAATCCACAGGCTTCCTTGGGGAAAACAGCTTTAATTTCTGTTTGCTGCCCAGGTCCCTGCTGAATGCTACATGTTGCTGTATATTGGGTTTCCTTCTCTGCCCCATGGGATGCTGCTGTGTACATGCAGCAGGCAGGTAGTCCCAGGGAGGGGATACTGTCACAGCAGAGGCTGCTCTGGCACACAGCTGGCTCTGCCTGACTGCTGTGACAGGGCAGGTGGTGCCTCCAGACAGGAGTACTGCTTTCCCCCAAGGTGCTGAGTGCTCCTGTTGCTCCTGCTCAGGGAAGCTGTAACAGAAGCCCCTGCAGAGAGCTGCCTTCAGCGGGGTGTCCTGTCCTGTCCTGTCCTGTCCTGTCCTGTCCTGTCCCGCAGTGGTGGGGTGTCCCCTGATGGAAGCACACCCAGTTCCACAACAGCAGGGCTGCCCTGGGGACAGGCAGAGGATCTCCCGTGTCCCTGCAATGTCCTGCCCTGCAGAGGGCATGGAGCAAACCTGGAGTCACCTTCTTGCCTTTTCCTTCTGCTTAGTTGAGTGTGGATGTGCTGCTTCAGGTTGGGTGGCAGGAATGTCACCATCAAGCGCTCTCCTCAGCTTTCACCTGCCCCTTCTGAACCTGCTGCATGGATTGAGTCTCTCTGAAAATCCTAAATCACTCCTTTCTACCTCTGTAAGTTAGGCCAGAGCTGCGCCTTGTTTTCCAATTTTTCCTTCAAATAATGACTGCCGGGCACAGCTGTGAGAAGGAAGGAGAGGTGGGGTGGGCAGCGTGTAGGGCAGGCACGGCACCTGCACGGGTGGAGCCAGTCCATAACAATACTTTCATCTTTAAATTTGCTTGGGGAAAAGTGACACTTTTGTTCTGCTGTCTGTGTCTTCCTGAGGATTTTAAGGATAACTCTGCCCCATCGTGATGGGGACAGACCCAGGGAAGGCAGATCCTAAAGCTTGTAGGAACTCTTGTAGCAGTTGCTTGAAGGTTATTCCACCGGGTTCTGCTGTAGCTGCCATTGCATTAGAATATTTCCCCTCGAAGTTACAAAAAAATAGATAAAATTCCAAACTCAATGAAAGCAGAACATCTCCTCCATTCTCTGTTAGCCGTGAAGGACAGACTGCCCTCTCTTCTGATGTCTGTTTAGCCTGACACTTTGTTGCTCAGGATATATTTTATCCCTGACAGGTGAAACCTGTCTTTAAGTAACATTTGATTCCCAGGGAATCGGGTTTCCTCCGTTGCCAGATTGTTCTGCGAAAAATAATGAAGCTTTAGAGTGCAGACACTTAAAATGCTTGTCTGAACGTGACAGGGCTGTGAGCCTGGTCAGTCCCTTCTGCCCGATAATCTGGTGCTGTTTTACTTGGAATTCTTCAGATATGGAAAACTTTTCTTTCTTAAAGTTCAGATAAGCAGAGCGCTGTGACGGTTTTTCTCAGTGCTCTTGCTTCTGAGTTTTAAAAAATACACTCATCACAACTGTGTTCCGTGTATAAAAATTATAAAACTAATTTGATTTTATGTGCTTTTCTGTATAGTGCAGCGTGAATCAGAAATACAGAATTACCCAGCTGTTACAGACTCCTGTTCTAGCAACATGAGTAAAACCAGTTTTTCAATTGCCATGCATTCTTCTGAAGTATTAAAAAAGAGAAGAAAACAACAACAGAAGTTTTGCTGTGGTTTTGGGGAGCAGCATGATAGCACTTATGTAGACAGTCAATCTTTTATATTACTAAAATGCAAAACCTCCATGACAAATAGTTTTGCCTTGCAAAAAATTTGTATTTTATAGGACTGTAGAACTATCCTGTATAATTCAGTTGGATGGGCATGTTTCTAAAATACGAATATTTCAGAAATTCATAGTTGTAATTTTCGTTCATAAATAAAAAAGTAATAAAAGCACTGTCAGAAATTAGCACGAATTTTACATTTTTAAAAATACAGCTATAGAGAGGCTAGTTGAGTCTCTGGTGCTCTCAGCTCATGTTGTTGCAGTGAAGTTTGTGGTGATTTCATTGTACAATTGATCCTGGAGCCAGTGCCAAGCAGAGCAGACTTTGGTGTGAGGCTGCTGTCCCAGAGTCTCGTCTGTTCCTCCCAGATAAGCTGCGTGGTGACATCGGGTGCTGTAATTACTGTCTGGGCCTGGCACCAGGGAGCTCTGCTCCCAGTCCCCATCTGGATGCAAATTTCCACCATGGAGCTGGAAAAGCCACTTCACTTTCCTTGTTTCAGCAGTTTCCTCTGCCATAAACGCTAAATTGGAACGAGAGCGCTGGAGGAACTCACGGGAAGTTTGGTTTATTAAACTCCACTCCCTGGATGTGAGCAGTGCTCTCCCACCCTGCTGCAGTTGCTCGCTGTGCACAGCTGCACGAGTTTGAAACAGTTGTAGGACCAGTTTAGATTTTTACAAACATCTGTTTGGGGCTTTGTGACAGAATACCAAACAACCCCTGCAAAAGAGCCCCTCTGTGTCTGTCTCTCCCCTTGCGTTTGCGGGAGGTCTCAGAGATGAGGGAGGAGGAGGAGGAGGCTGGTATTTTTATTAGAAAGGCTCTCAGGGCCAAAGCCTAGCTCAGGGACTCATCTGCTGTGAATTTGAGGAAGGGCTGCACAATAGTGGGAACTCGTGGGTAGAAATCCCTTGGAGTCAGCTGCAGGCTCCCCTGGGCTGTGCCCCATCCTGTCCCATGGCCCTGGGTTGTATCAGTGCCCCAGCTGCTTGTGTTGGGGGATCGGTGTGGAGGAGACCTTGGGAGGAGCCTGGGGAGGTCAGAGCAGCGTTCCAGCTTGCCTTTTGCAAGTGGTGGGCTTGGCAGTGCTGGGTTAAGGGCTGGGCTTGATGATCTTAGAGGTCCTTCCCAGCCAAAACCGTTCTGGGATTTGTGGCAGCTCTGTTTTCTGCCCAAAACCCAAACTTTCACAGATGCATGGTGGCCCATGCTGAGCTTTGTCCCCACAGGTGAGTGTTACCTGGCTATGTGCCCTGTGCCCACAGCCACACCTCTCACAGGGAAAGTGCTTTTTGGAGCACAGTGGGATCCCTGCATTTTGATGTAGCACATACCTCTGCTCAGTGTGGCTTTAAATGTATCCCTAAATGGAGGAATGGCTCATCCCAAAGCTGGGACTCCACTGCCCTGCTTTCCCAGTTGGTATAAAAGTGCCATTGGCATCCAGAGCTCGCCTCTGACACCCAGCTGCTTTGTCCCATCTGTACAGCAGCACGGGGGACAACTTGTTTTGCCATATCCACGTGTCCTGCACTGTTCAGCTGTGGGATCACTAAAGCCCCTACTGTCTCTATGCCAAGCCTTTCAGATCAGGATGGCCCAGTGGACTGATCATGCTGCTCCTTAGGGCAGTACATTCAGGGAAAACCTAAACCAAATGTTGAGAGCACTTCTGCAGAACTAATTGAAATGGAATTTTTATTGGTAAATCTTCATAGGTGCCAGCAAATACAAATAAGCAAAGCTTAAGCTGCGACTTTATTCCTAAAATAAACAGAGAGCAAACACCTTTTGACATGGGGCACATTTTCCTTGTAAATCAGGAGAGAAAGCTGCTGTGTTGAAATGCAGTGTCACCTCTCCCACTATCCTTGATCAGCTGTCTGGGAGCTTGAGGTTTGGTTTAATTAGTAACACTGCTGCTACTGTTTGTGTTGCACTGAAGAGATCTCCTGTCATAGTCATAAATTAAGTATTTTTCACTGTTAGCAAAACACTGTGACAGATTTTAGGAGTGAAATTCTTAAATGTATCTGCTGATGTACGTGTGTCCAGCAGCATGGTGTCTTGTGTTATCCTGCTGTCACTGATGTATTTTGAGCACTTTACATCACCCAGGCTGACCTGGCTTATCCTTTTTGCCAGCTAGAGAAAAAGACTTGTGAGATGTCCCTTTCCAGGGCTCTTTATGGGAGCAGTGGTTTCTCTGGGAGCCACTGAGAAATGAGACTGACACCCCTGGAACAGCAAACATCCACAAGTGGTGTGCAAAAGCAATGTTCCTGTGTTGTTCTGTAAACTGGAGCCTGCAAGGTTTTGTAGAATGCATAAAAGTACAATAATTGATAGAAGAAAATTAGGTATTTGCATCCTTTTTTAAAAAAATGCTGTGAAGTGCCTTACAGTCTTGTGTTTGGTGGCTTTGGGGCTGCATCTGGAGGACGGTGCCCTATTTCAGGGTACCTGTGCAGGAAAGGTACAGCTGCAGTGGGGTTGCTCTGGCACAGCCACCAAGCTGCCAGTGGGGCTGGAGTGTGCCCCAGGAGCAGCTCTGAATGCTGGGCCTGGTCAGCAAGTGAAGGCCAGAACTGGGTGCAAGCTGGAACTGGGTGATGCCTTAATGATTGGGGGAAATGATGCCTTAAGTTTGAGCTTTCATGTATTTCAGACTCTGTGCTGCCCAGGGGTGCAGCTCTGAGCTCACAGTCAGGGTCACTCAGCTCTGCACACAGCAGGGACACAAAACAAATCCTTTTCCTGCTGCACACCAAGGACAACTTTCAGCCCAAAAGCACAACCAAGGGTGGCTGAAGGGAGGAACAAGAAGGATGGGACCTGACAGCCTGGAGCTGGAATTGGACAATTAAACCCCAACATGCAAATGGACCAAAATTTATTAAAGCCTGAGACCTCGTGACCTGTTGTGCATTTTGTGACCATTTTGGGTCCACCTTGGGTGCAGCCCTGGCCAGGCTCCTGTCCTGCCCAAGGTGTATCCTTAAAGGCCTTTCAATAAATGTCTCCTTTATTCTCCGGCTCTGTCCAGTCTCTGTTTCAGGTCAGCCTTCCCAAGACATCATGGGGAAATTCTCATTGCACACATGGAAAGACTTTTTCCAACCTGAGTGATTGAACACTGGCACAGAGAAGTGCTGTGATTTCCATCTCCATCCTTGAAGATGCCCAGAGTCTGAGTGGACCAGGCCTTGGAGCATCTGCTCTGGTTTGTCCTGCTTTGAATGCAGGGTTGGACTGGATGGCTGCAGAACACCTGTAGGGTTCAATTACTCTGTGATTCTGTGCAAATGCTGTAATTGGGCCATACACAGACCAGGTGCAGGCAGAGGACTTTTGTTAATGATGGTCTTCTGAGCAGGGAGGGATGAAAGAAAATCCTTCCAGTACTGCCACGTAACATTAGCAAATTTTGAACTTATTTATTAGCTTATGAAATATGACATCTAGTGAAATCAAAGAGGAGCAACAGCATCCTCCTACATGAGTAAAAACCTGTGCTGGTACTCCAGAGATCCGTTAAATTTTCTGCTCTGGCACATGTGTCTGGCATGACCTTGGGCAAGTTGCTTAATCTGTCTGTATCTCCAATCCCCATCTGTTCATTGCCGTCTTTAAATTACAATACCTTGTTTTTGTAATTTGTCTTTGAATTATAAAGTCTTGGAGTACTGATTCTCACCATTTCTCTGAATTTCACTATACAGTACTGAGCACAATGGGACCGTAAATCTTCATCAGTCCTGTGGTACATGAATAATAAACAGCGATGGCACAATTTTGGGCCACATTCTGCCTCTGATCTCATGATGCATAAAGACAGGGGGGTTTTGTTGATTAAAATGCTGTGCTGCTCAGCCTAACGAAGATACATGGGCCTTGCTGAACAGATTTTTACAAGCCTTTTGTTGGCTCTTTGGTTTGTTGGGGTTTTGTTCTGTTTCATCATTACTCATTGATTGCAGGTATCTAAACAATTTGCTTGGCAGATCAGGGAATAATAAATTCCTTTAATCTGTGTCTCTTTCAGTTTAATTATTGTTAACTCATTACTTAGTGCTCAGTTCCACGGATAATGAACTCTGTTCACTGTGTGGTGAAACAGAGTTGGACTACAGAGACACAAGTGGCTTCTCTGGTTCTTTTGAAGCTACAAACCAAAATTGCAGAGTCACTGAGTGTTTTAACTGCAGGCTGGATTGAAGGTTGCCAGCAGGCACACTGTGGTTACCTTTGCAGGCTCTGTGTAGGTTAACATTATTTCCAACATTGGTTCCACGTCTGGCACTGTGTTACATTTGTCCCTTTATTTTTAGGCAGTTAAGGAACTGGTAACTCCAATGTAGGCAGCTATTTTAGTCTTGATTAGAAGACAGTGTCTAATAAATCATATGGAGTACAATCCTAATTACTGCAGACAGACTCTACAGTTGTGACTATGGTAATTCTGTGTTGGACTGCTTCCTGCAGAGTTCAGCACTGTGTTCAGACCTCCCCATTTTGGCTACAGCTGGGGGAAGAAATCCTTCATTCACTCGGGGGTGCTGCGGTCTCTAGGGCCACGCCACTGAGCATCTGGGTTCTTTTAGGACATTCCCCATTTCTCTTGTTCTTCCTCCTGTAATTTGCATGGTTTTCTGGTGGCAGGAGGCTCAGCAGGCTGTGCCAGCAGCACAGAGAGGGCAGTGCTGGTGCTCAGGGCTCTGTCCCAACCCCAGGAGCACACAGAGCAGAATTTGGGGGAGACTGATGCACCAGGGAGGGGAGCAGGGTGTGTGGAGTCCCTTCACTCATCCCCTCTCTGCTCTGCAGCTCTTCACAGCTATTCACACAGCAATCAGAGGAAAAATGCTACCCAGACTTTCCCCTCATCACCAAGGCTGGGGCTCTGGAGCAGAACATGAAGCCTGCAAACACATCTGCCCTCGGCAGAAATGTAACTTTCCTACCATCAGCTAAAATGAAGTAAAGAAAACAGGGATTTTGGTGGGATCCATGCTGAATGGCTTCTGAGGGTTTGGCAACGTGTCATGGAAAGCTTGAGTATGGCTGTATGTCAAAGATCACTGTTGAAATGTTTACTTTGGGCTTGCTACTGTATTCTGCTCAGTCATCAGGAGAAGACAGTTTGTAACATTCATACTGTCTGACCATTTTCCACGCAAATTTAATGCAATGAACTTTCTCACAAAGTTAACAAGGAGAGAAAACTTGAGAGCCCCAGATTACTAAATTGCTGCTCTGGGGATATTTTTCCTCTCCTGGGGAAGGACTGGGTTTTTTGCAGTGTCCCCCACAAAAGCCCTTTAACACAAATGACATTACCCACATTTGCAGAGAGAGAGAATGGCACTTGCCAAATCTGCGAATCACGGTTGTGTTTCTGTCAGCTTTGGCAGCTACATGGCTTCTGGTAACGCTAATGAAGGCAATCTGCTTTTAATTTAAAATCCTCCCTGCAGAAAAAAAAAAAAAAAAAGTAGCTGGCAGTTGAGGGATTCGGCAGTATCTTTGTGTGAAACTTCTCTTTCTTTATTTTCTATGGCTCGCTTTAGCCAAGGAGAAACTGTTAATTAAAAACTATTCCTAATGTAGCCAAATATGCAGGAATGTACTTAGGCAACAACTACCTGTACCAGTTCTGCAGTAAATCACTTCTTTGTTTTCATTTGATGAGCAATTCTAATTAACCAAATAAAAATACTGCTTACCTTGCACTTAACTCAGCATGTTTGCTGCTTCTCAGGTGATGGAGGGAGCCAAGACGGCAGGGTTTGTTTGGATGACTTTTGGATTCAGCAGGGCTGAGGTGGCCAGAGAGGATAACTGTGACAAGGAGAGGATAACTCTGGCTGGGGTGGGCAGGGTGGGAGCACCCAAGGGTGCAGGCTCCCCTGGAAGGCTTGCCCTGGCTCTGTGCCTCCTGCAGGAGACAGAGGAGAGGGGAAAACAGCATTGCTCAGACCACATTCAAAGGCAGTCTCTTTGAAGGCATTTTTCCTTAGTTCAGAAGGCACTGGACCAAATCATGGATCCAGTCCACATAATTTGGTGCTTTGCAGAGCAGTAAAAAGTCTGTGCTTGGAGAAGAGTGGGGAGAAAGTCCTGTGTGTTGAACATGTACAGGGATGGTGATGTGGTCCTGCAGCACAGGACATTGATACACTCTGAAGCAGAATCATCTAGAAATGATCCAAATGTTGTCCAAATGATGTGTTGGGGTCCTTTCCTTCAGCCCTCGGCCCTGCCCTGGATCCTTTGCAGCAGTTCAGAGGAGCTGCAGGCAGCAGCTACACCCTGGTATTTTGCTGCTTTTGCAGAGCTTAGGACACCTCTGGAGCTGTAGAATGAGAGGGTTGGGCAGGAGATAGCAGAAGGCTTCCTGGCGAGTGTAAAAGTGATCAGACAGCCCAGTCAACAACTGGGATGCTCCAAGTGCAGGATTTGCACAGGTCCCACTTGATGGAGCACCATCAGCTGCAGCCAGTCTCCCACATCTGGGAGCAATGGAAATTTTTTTTTTTCTTTTTTCAAGAAGTTATAAAGATAGAAAATTTTCTCTAGCTTTAGGAAAACCAAAGTTAAATCTACTGTGGAGTTGTCTTGAACTTGTCTATAACTAGGGTAAACATTTATATTGTCAAGTGATGAAAGCATTTTCCACTTTATTGGATTGTAGTAACTCCTTCAGCACTGCATTTCGTGTGTGCAGGAAGGAGGGTTTGGCTTGTTTCACAAATATTTCACAAAGATCTGAAACTTCCTTGTTCCTTCTTTTCATCGTGAATGAAAAGTGGCCGAAGCTGTTGTGCCTGTGGGTTATTACCCCTTCACACAAACACTTGTTCAGAAGGGGGTGGGAGCTGCTGGAAGCATTGATACACCCTGAAGCAGACACTGCTGCCCTTGGCTGGAACAGAAGGAGTCATTGTAAGGCAGTAGCTGGAGCCACATTTTTCTACCCAAGCTCTGGGTGTTCAGCAGTAGTCGTGACTGCCCCGTTTGGGCTGGTGCAGCAGCAGCTGGTGCAGGGGGCTGGAGCTCCAGCAGGGCTTCAAAGAGCTGAGAAATTGGGCACAGCCTTTCAGGGCTCCAGCAGAGGGTGGAGGTTTGCTCGCCAGAACCGACTCCCTGCTCCCATCTGCTGTGAGGCTGTACCGCAGGGACAAAAATCTGGCCTCGCTGCTTCCTCCCAGGGGGTTTATCTTGGAACTTGGAAACCCAACCTCCTGCTCCATCCCTAAATTTAAACCCAGAGTTCCTGACTGAAGATGGAAGCATATGTCAGGGAAGCACTGGGACACAGCCGTCCCCTGGATATTTATAATCTGCTGTTGCTGTGGGAGTTGGCTGTGGAAACGGGAGCCAGAGGAGGGCCCAGCTTGGCAGGAGGGGTTGGGTGGGATGTGCATTTGGGCTGCCAGAGTGCTGCCCTGTTAGGGACGTGCAGTGAGCCCTCCCTGTTCAGAATTCATTGGCAAATGAGCCCTGGGAGGGTGGAAGGATGCTTGGTGCCTAATCCAGAGGTCACCTGAGGTAATCCAGAAGCACTGTGGGAGTGCCATGGTCGTGTTTCCAGAAGCAGCCATGGTCTTGGAGCCTTGCTGCACAAAGGAAGTCACTTAAACAGAATGCTCACCACCCCAGCACAGCCTCCTGGAGACTGCAGGCCAACTGCATCTTCCCTGGTGACCTTGGGGAGGGAGCAAGGGATCTAACAGATGGAGAAAATACATCCTTGTGATTAGTGGGTGATGGGCTCCTCCTGAGCAGAGAAGGTCTGTTCTTTTAATTAATTAGCTGGTTAATACGGTTGTGCAATGGCATGCCTAACTAATGTGCAGTTTCTATGAATACACATACAAATGGCAGTAATGGGTGCAGATGGCTGTGATTACCCAGGTTGGTTTCTGCAGTAATCACACATGCAACACATCAAGTTGGCACAAAAATTGACATGGATTGGGTGATTGGTTTCCCTCCCCCATTGAATGTGGAGGTGTTTCTGTGGGCCTTGCCCATATACCTGGGTTCCCTGGGCTCACTGCTGGGCTGACCCACCCAGCTGAGGCAAGGCTTTAGATTTTGGCATGTGCCAAGGAAACTTGAGCAAGGTGACGAGCTCCTCAGGTACCACGTGTGGTGTCTGGTTGGCTTCCACAGGGCAGCTGGTTCTTGCTCTGACAGCCAGGCCTAGGGGGTGGTGTGTGAGGGGCTTGGGTGCCCTGCAGGAAGGTAAGAAATGTTTGACTGGGTCACCCCATGGGCTGTCTCAGCCCTGCAGTGTCTGACAGTGCTGGCAGAGGACACATTTAGGAACCCAGTGTGGCTGTGCCACCTTTCTAAGGTCTGTCACTTTGTACTCCCAAACACCCACAGCTTCTCCAGGGGGGATGGTAGGGGTACATCTCTGCCCAGTCCTTCACAGACCTTTTGTGCATGAATATTATCTAATCTCTTTTTAAACCTGCTGGATAAGGCCTGCTCAACAAAGTCCCATGGCAGCAAGCTCTGTCAGTTCATCTCCCACTGTATAAAATAGCACTTTCCTCTCTTCTAAACTAGAAAAGCCCTTGAACTTGCACGCCTGTTCTCCACTTGGATGAATCCGTAAAAAGGCTTTTATTAATAAGCCTAATGCTAAGGAGGAGTTGCATTCAAAAGACGATTCAAGATTTGGGGAAGTGATTGCATCTTTGTTTCTGTAAGGGCTGCCTGGAGTAAGAGGACAATATCAGATAACTGTAGTGCTGGAGCTTGAGAAGGGAAATGGAGCTGCTTGGAGTGACTCGAGGACCTGGAAGATGCTGGCTGGCAGCAGCAATGGGTGCTGCCAAAACCTCTTTCTGCATCCCCGCTGAGCAGCTCTTACTGGAATTGGATGATGGACTCCCTCTGAGCCAAGTGACTGAGGAGCTGCTCATCCACGAGGATGAGTTCTTGTTTAGGAAATGGCACAGACACTTTAGGGGAAGTGCACATCAGAATGCATTTCTGAGCTCGCTAAGCACTGCTTCAGGTGTAAGCCCCGAGCACCATCTGCTCTGGGATTGCTCAGCAGAAGCACAAGGAGCTGGAGAGCTGCTGCCACTGCGAGCATCCTGAATCCAGAGGGGAGAACACCAAGGAAAAGCTGCTGTGCTGCCCTTCACCCCAGGGCATCTCTGGGGGCTGGATGGGGCTGTGTGTACCTGTCTCACAGTGCTCTGGGCATCAGGCTCTGGCAGAATGAAAGACCTGTGGATAATTCATGTGTCTGCCCTTCTTTGTGGAGGGCCATTAATCTCTGCATCAGGAGGCCGCTGCTTTGTCTCCCAGCGCTAAACCTTGAAGGCTGATGATGGCAGTTAAAAAGCTGGGGGTACAAAGGGAAGTTTAAAGAAGCCTTGTGAGAGAGATTCCTGTCAGGGAGTGAATAATCTGAAGGCTCTGTGCAGTGTAATGGAGAGCCAAGCTCAGGCTGATGACTCTAACGCAGTCAGTAGTGCAGAAAAGAACTGTAAGTACTTCCAAATCCTGTGGCCATCCTTTCTTTCTGCAGCAAAACCCTCTTGTCATCAGGGCTTTTTCCAAGCTTTTTTGTCTTTCTCTTAGCAGGTACTGGCCCTGTTAAATATTTACCTTTCAACTAGCATTTTCCCTCCCTGGTTCATTTGTTTTGGGACACTATTTCTCCTTTTTTTGAAGCTTGCTGTGTTAGGCTGCTAAGTAAAGGCTTCCTTTATTTTTTTTACTGGTTCTTTAAAGCTCTTCTTTGATGTGAGCTCAGAAACACAGATCTTACGCTTTTATCACTTTTCCCTGTCAGTTTAAAACCAGTTATGAGTACCACAAACTATTAAAAACAATCTAAGCTAAGTGACAGATACTCAAGCCCTACCTCTTATTATTAGGTGTGTGTATAGGGCAGGCTTTAGTTTTGAGGCAGCAAGAAAGGATGCTGCTTGGTAAAGAAACATGATTGTGGAGGCTCAAAAAGTTGTTTTGGAAAATTCATGTGGAAAAAGGCAGAGCAGCGGGATACCCCTGGTGAGTTTAATATACCCAAGAAACTCACTATCCATGCAGCCTTGCCTGTCCTGATCATCTGTTTTCTACACTAATTCAATTGATCCTTTGTTGATAATTGAGTTACCTGAGTTCATTCCTTCTTCAGCAAGAAGGAATATTGGCCTGACACATGGAGTGTGGATTTGGAAAGGACAGCTGGGTCATGGCTCCAGTCCTCTAACACCTCATGCAGCCTGATGCACTGGGGTCTGATGAAACACCTCCATGTGTCCCCTGGCACCTGAGGTGCTGCAAAAGCCAATAATAAGGAGAAGTCAAGCTGAGCAAAAGCACAACTATGTTTTGCATAGAAAAACATGCACTTTTCTAAAACATTCTAAGTGCGTGTTAGAAAAGGAACTGTAAAGAACTCCCCAAGCTTTTTGTCGTTCTCCAGGCAGGAGCAACTTCAGGGTTCTCTGGACAGCCCATCTGTGCCACCCCATGAGGGAGAACGCTCAGCTGGTACAAACTAAGTGATGTTTTATCACTTGTCTCGTGCAGTGATGGTGCTGCTGCTGTTTTCTTGCAAACAATGCCTGCCAGCCTGGAGGCAGGAGGTGCTGGCAGCCCCTCATTGTGCACTCCAGTGGCAGCTCCTGGTGCCTCCACCTGCTCCAGCCTTTGGCTCCTCACTGTAATCCACCCAGGAAACCTGTCAGGTGAGGACAGGCCACCTGCATGGAGCCTTGGTCCTGTGGGAGTCAGGTGAGAGCAGGAGAAGTGAGGAATTCTTGGGCTCTGTGAACCTCAGTGAAGCAGCCATCTGCTTGCAGCCTTGTGTCCATCAGAAGTGGCCGTGGCTGCCAGGTCCTGGTAATGAGAACTGGTAGGAATATCTTGGAGTGGAGCACGAGAGAGCCAAGCACAGCACTGGCAAAGGAAAGCAGCCATTAAAACTGCTAGGAGAAAACCTGGATACCTCCTGAACTATTTTTCTCCCTTCTGCAGCCAACTCTGACATGGTAGTGGTGGGACACACAAAAAGAAGGAAGCCACCATCCCCTCCTGCCAACTAGGTGAAACTACTTTAAAATGCCTGACCTTCACCTTTTTCAACACTGTCATAATTTAAATTAAAAAATACTATTGTTCCTATATGTAACTATTCCCAAATAAATACAATTTTTTTTATTTTTAGCCGATGGTATACAATTATCTGGCGTTGCTCAGAGGTCCCTGATGTGCTGGGAAAGCTGCATTTCTCCAGTTCACTGCTCAGGGGTGCCCCTGGAGCTGTGAACAGCAGCAGCTGGGCTGAACTTGGCTGGTTCAGAATAATGTCTCTTAACTCTATCAGATTGAGTTTCCCAGATCCAGACTTCGAGTAAGTGGGGTTTGTAACTTTGCCCTCAGAAGATCTGCCAAGCCCTTTTGCCTTTTTGGTCTGAATGAACCATTTTCTTCCGGGCAATTTCCTCATCTTCCTTTTGCACAGCTGCCTGACAGTCCCTCAGACATCTGCAAAAGCTACAAGTGTTTGTTTGCAGTACCGTGAGCGTTCCAGTTACCAAATCCCACAGAACCCTCTGTGTTTTTTACCCGGGGGGGATGCTTTGCGAGGCCTTTGTCATCCCCTGATGGAGATAACATTTCCCGATGGTTTGCACGCTCTGCCTTCTCCCTGTTGGTTCCTTGGGCGGATTTTGCAGAGCTCCTGGCAGGAGGAGCGGGGCTGGGTGAGGCTGCAGCTCTCCCCAGTGGCCCACGTTCCTCTCTCAGCTGTCCTCCTCAGCTGCTGGTGGGCAGGGCAGCTTCTGCTGTCTCAGCGTGGGCTTGGCTTTGTTTTGTTTTAATCTGTCCACTTCATTATGTGCCTGAATTAGAGTGTGCTCTTTGAAGATCTAACCGCTTGTCTACAGCCTGCTTTGGAAGTGTGTCCCTTGGCCTCCAAAGATTTCTGATTATAAACTCACGCCAGATTGGGAACTGAGGTGTGTCCGTGTGGTTTTTCTCCCTCCTCCCTCACATTTAGCTGAGCATCAGGATATCTGGCACTTGGTGCATCGCAGGGCTTATCTATAATTCATATAGGAGAGGTCTCTACCTCGTCCAGGCTGAGAGTTAACAACTGTACCTTTTACAAAGTGCTGCTGGGATGCAGCCTGTCCCAGGTCCTAACCTCTGCTGAAGCTCTCAGGGCTTGTCTGTCAGCACTGCAACCTCTGCTTTCACTTTGTTTATGTAAACACCAGCCTCCTGCAAAGGAACCAGGAGTCAAGACAAATTGGAGCTGCTTGCTGCGTGTGCAGATCACAGGTTCCAACCCAGAGCAGCCATCTGTCTGGGTTCCTCTCCTTTCAGCCACGTTTGGTAAGGCCCCACGAGGGCTGCCCGTGGTGAGCAGGGACAGTCTGTAAAGACCTTTCATCAGGATTGACAAGGTGAAAATCAGACTTGTCACACACAGGGGTCAGGGTGCTGAGCTTTGATTGAGCTTAGTCGTGGGGAAAGGACACGCACCAGTGCCTCTGGGGCTGGAAATCTCTGCAGCAGAGATGCAGCCAGGGGTTTCTGACTCCCCTGAGCTGAGCACAACCTCAGTCCTGCTGATGTTTCATCCTCCTTCAGCCAGCAAGGCTCAGGCCAGGCAGGAGCCTCAGTGCTCACAACAAATGGGGAAAAGCAACTTGGCTGGAGCCTCAGGGCTCCTCAGTTGGCCGAGCAGCAGCTGCCGACGCACAAAGGATTTTTAAGAGTAGGATTTTCAAAGCCACCTGTGTTGACTGAACTGCTTCCATTAAAGCTGAACCACTGGGCTGGGAACAAGTGCTTTTGCCGTTCCAGTCCAACAGATTGCAGAGTCCACTCACCTTGCAGCCCTGGCTGGTCTCTGTCCCATCCACTGACACCCCCAAGTCTCTCTCCTCAGGGCTGCTCTCAGTCCATTCTCCTCTCAGCCAGAAGGGAAGGGAGTGTCAAATCCTGACCAGCTGAAAGCTGCTCTTCACAAACCACCCTGCCAGGGACAGTGCCTTGCTTCATGGAGAAGAGGCAGCCTGTGCCTTTGGGTCTGTGCTGAGAGAGGCTAAAAAACAGAGCAGGGGCTTCCAGCAGCAGGGACCTGGTTGTGATTAGGCCTGAGCTCCCCCAGAGCAGGCTGGCTGTGGTTTGGGGGTGTGTGAGTGTATCCGGAGAGCATTTCATTTCCTCTGCCCTGCTCAGTGACAGAGGGAAAGAAAAAGCTGTCCCAATTTGGTACACATGTCTGTCTAGCAGTATGGCCCCCATCCGATCAGCCTCTGTGGTTTGCAGCACTTCCAGCTGCATAGCTGCTCCTCTCCTGGATGGCACGGAGCCATTGACAGGAATTTCTCTTGTCTTGGGAGAGCCACATCAGTGCTGCTGATGGTCCTGCATTTCCTTCTGCACTGCTTCAGCACACACCTACCCTGCTCTAGGGGCAGCAGGCTGAAAATTGGTTTGAAGTTGGGCTTGGTGCCACTTCCATGGTGCATCTCCAGAGCCACACATGCATGAGGGGAGGAGGAGAGCTGAACAGAGGGGATAACCCATCAGAGCAAACATCTGTGTGGCTTGGCAGAACAAGTGCAGATGTTAGAGGAAGAGAAAAGGACAAGGGTGAGAATATTGTGATCATTTGCCCCAGGATGCTCTCCATGCCTTAAGAGGTCGGTGGCTTCAGTGATCTAAGGGTTTAAGAGCCTTTTTGGACTTTTCTCTTTAGGGCTGTGCAATGAAGAACACGCTGGGAGTCTCAAGCACCTTTTCTGTACTTCACCAGAATGGAGAAACATCGCAGATGATTTCCTGCAGAAATTCCCTCATCCTGTCACGGAGTAATGAGATGAAGGGGTCTGCCCATCTCAAATATCAGCTCCCATTTTGTCAAGCAGGGCGCAGGAAATAGCAGTGTGCTTTCTGCGCTCCTCTTCCATTTCAAGTCTCCCTGAATTTCATTCCCTCTCAGAGATGAATTGGTTGCAGAGAAGCTGGGCTTTCTGTGTGGTGGGTGCTGGCTGCCCACAGCCTGCCAGGGCTGGGGCACTGCAATTACACCTGGCAGGAGCAATCCTCAGGCCTGGAGGGGTCTGTGTTCATGGCTTTTAGGGAACCAAAATCATTGTGCCTTCTCGTTTAAATGGAAAGCGTTAAATGGCCCTCTGCAGCCAAAAGGGGGAAATAAGGATAGTCTCCTCAGGGCACTTCTGACACATGCTGACTGCCTGACTCTCTTATAATTCACATTTCTTTCACTGAGGAAATTGTCTGTCTGGTGTGCTGTCATTTTGCCCCATTGCCTGCAATTTCAATTTCTTCATTCACTTTTTTTGCTTTTGAGACTGCAGTTTCTTGGAATTATTCCTTGCGTAATGACTTCCGTTGCTAATTTAGGTCTAAGTGATCCCTGGACAGCCACAACCATGAATGCATGTAGGTGGCTGGGTGATTTGTCAGGGCTCTGCTCTAGGAGATGCTTAGTTCCAGTACTTTTATGAAGTATTTTAAATAGTTATCATCTCTTTTATGTCTGTGTTATAAAGCAATCCTGAAGTATGGCCTTTTTAATTTTAAAGTCTGAACCTGTTGATTTCTGCTAGCAGTCCCAATTCTCTGGCTGGCCTAAAACATTCCCACAATTTAAGCATTTCCTTGCTGGGGGTTTTGCATGGATCTGGGCTGCCTGTCTTTAATGGTTTAACAAAACACAAACAAACTCTTCTGGGAAATAATTTCACAATTAAGCATTTAGGAGATGGGCGCCATCCAGAGCTAACAATTTTATCTGGAGACATTTATGCAATGTTTTGCAGGCTTGTTAGGACCTCTGTTCCCACAGGTCATTAAAAAATATCTGCAGTCTTCTCCCTTGATAAGATATTTATTTTCTCCTGTTTGTCCAGGTCCTAAAACATAGATAAGCGTGTTGCTAGTGACCAGCAAGAAGGATGAACTGTTCACTGCTGGTACAATGAGATCTCACCTCACTTACCCAGGCAATTCCACCTGTGGGGTGAAGGAACTCATGCTGTTATGCTTTGAAAGCCACCATCATGAGTTAAATGATATTTTCCACTCTCTCACTGCCATGGCTGCTTTGCCATGTTGGAGGCTCAGCACGCTGAGGCATATGAATGTTTCATATATGCATAAATATACATATATATATATCCCCATCAGCTTCTCCATCTGTGAAGCATATCCTAAGAGACTTCAGAACAGCCCCTCAAATAAAGTAACAGCACAGCATTTGCTCTTCTGTTTTGTGGTTGGGGAAATCAAGTTGCTATGAAGTAGAATGATTTGCTCAAGGTTGCTTGGAGAACTCAGTATTCAGAATTGCATTTCCTGGTTTTCCTTGATTTTCATTAATATGGTTTCACTCTTTACTGTGTTTTAAGAGTGACACAGGATGGTCAGGGAACAGTGGTGGTGACACAGATGGTCAGGCAGGCTAAGAACAAAAGAACTATGTTTGTCATATAGACAAAAATGTGATTCCTCTCTCTCTCTTCCTCTCCTCCTCCACTGCAGCTTTAGGCTTGCTTTTAAACTTGGTTTTTCTGGGGCTGGCAGCATGGTTCTTGTTGGCCATGTCACCCTACACCAGAGAGCAAAAGTTTGCTGACTGAATCCAGCTGTTCCCAGGCTGGTGATCCAGGAGAGGCTGGCTGGGCCAGAGGGGCCAAAATGTTGGGGGTGCAGAAAGAGCCTGAATGGATAAGACCTGAGCTACAAACTAACATACCACAATGTTAAAAACCAGACATCATACAGTTGTGGGGGTGTCGATTCGTGTTAATTGAGAACCAGCTCTTTCATGGTTTAGCATGAAATTTATTTTTTTAGTCCTTAGTGCAGACCATGAATAGATAAAATGACTTTTTACTGGCAAGGTTATCAGAATGTGGTTGTGTCTCTGGTGCCTTGGTGTGGTTGGTGTGAGGACAGGAGGGGAGTCAGGGTGGCAGGCTGGAAGGGAAGGATGAGGGTAAAGGGTTGTATTTCCCACTGACACTTTATGGAGCAGGCACACATTAGAGCTGCAGTCTGAAGCCTGGTTGGCAGCCTCCTGGAGACCCACTGCCTAAATGACAAACAAATTATGTGTTTGCTCCTCCAGGAAAGGTGTCTGTGTACAAGGTGTGCTGCTCTGTCTGCAGTGAAGTGTTGGGAATGCTGCTAAAAACTGCATGTGCAGCCTGTGGAGAAGGGAGGGGGACAAAGCTCCTTGCCAGCCTCACATAATCCTCAGTTCAGTTCCCCTCCAGCTCCAGACAGAGAGATAATACACCACATTTTCCTAGAGCGTGAGAAAAGCAGATCTTATATCAACACAAATGCTCAATTTGTCATGTATCTTAATGGGATATCCCCTTTGGAGGAGCCCAGTCCTGGAGCCTGCTCCAGCTGTTGAACCAGCGTGTTATGAAATACCGTTTTTTTAAAAACAAACAAACACCAAGCTGCGTGTTTCCGTGCATTCATATATTCGCTATAATGCTTTTCAAATGGACCTCCAGGGCAGCACCTTGGTGGGAAAACATCTGCTCTTGCACATGGACCTCTGATGGTACAAAACCCACGGCTTGGAAAGTCCTTCTGATTATGGGGGAAGCTCTAAAGCCCACGAGAGGCAATTGTTGGGTGCTGCAGGGGAATGACTCTTGTGTAAATCGAAGCATTGATATAAGAGCTAATCCATTTTTAAGGCCAGAAAGATTGTCTCCATCTCAAAGTGTGGATTGTGTCCCCTTTGAGAGCTAAAAAAATAATTTAAAGTATAGTCGGCTGTGGACTTTTATTAGTAACCTCATAAGATGGTTTAAAAAAAAAAAAAAAACAAACAAAACCCCAAAACCAAATAACCCTTGCCAATTATTGGGGAAAAAAAAGATAAAAATAAAAATCAATAAAGTTAAGTGGTTGCAAACACCTTCTCTTTCTTCCTCAAGTGCTGATTGTGAAGTTTTACCCATTGTTTCAGCCTGCTGTGGGTTTTATGAAGACAGGTGAGCCATGAAGCAAATCAAGCTTTCAGAAAGTTTGATAAACTCTGCCTTTTTTAATCACCCGGCATAGCTCTGGATGTAAAATTTACACAGAATACAGTTTGTAGGTGCAGGGACTAAGTAATCATTTTTCCAGAGCTGTAGAGCAAGCCCAAGAGAGCTGTTAGACATGCTAAAATAAATAAATATTGAGCCCAAGGGAGAGATGAGTATGTAATTACATGAGGTCTGGCTTTTGTGCCCTCTCAGAAAGTTAATTTAAACTTTGGTTAGCTGAAAGCTCTCTGCAAGAGGCGGCACCAGAATTGGTGAATGTGTTTGGTGTGGCATTTTTATCTGTCTGCTTTTTGACTGAAATCCATGCAGATGAGGAAACAAGCAGCTTTGGAGGAGAGGTGTTGTGGGGTTTAACCAACAGGTGGGACCATGAATGACAGGAAGGAGAAGGAGAATAAAAGGCTGGTTCTTCAATAACTTTAACATTTCTGTTTGCACAGCAATTTTTTCGTTGGTTGGTGTTCTGCTTGTTTGTGTTCGATGCTGATTTACATCCTCGTGCTTGGGAAAAGATGAACAAGGGATAGCTGGGGAGAGTCAGGCTTCAAACATGTTCAGCTAAACAAAGGCAAGTCATGATACAAGTGTTGAGGATAAAAACAAAAAGCACTTTACTAGAGATGACCTGTGGGTCTGGGAGATTTGTTTCACCCAGTTGCTCTTTGCTCTGTCTCACACCATCGTGAGCTCTCTTACCTTGGGAATCTCACGTGCTTTGGTGGGGTTGCCCTGATCTCAAATTCAGTAGCACGTAGGGAGGTTATAAAACCCACTGGATGTTTATTTTCAGTCTCTTTGTTTTTAAAGATCTGGTTTTAGATGTATCTGGCAATGTACAAAGTGATTCCTCATAAATCTTCTTAAAGTCTTCTGACTGCAGAAGTTAACCCAGAGCTAAAAATATGAATAGAGAATTCAGGATTTCTTTTTTCTTCTCTTTTCTCGTTTTAAATCCTTCTACCTTTGCAGTACTCAGGGATGGTCCAGGCACCCACAGGAGCCTGGTTGTGTTCTTTGGTCACTCCCTCCTGTTCAGCCTTCCAATCTTTTTATATTTTGCCTGCTGGAGGCAAGCAGCAGCTGTAGCTGTATCCCAGCGTGGAGGAGGTGGCAGTTTCTGTATATTGGATGTATAAATACTTGTGATCACTTCCCTAAACATTACAGCAGCTCTGAGTAAGCGGTGTGGTGACTCAGTGCTGCTGGAGCTTTGGAAGGCGTGCCCAGCTCTGTGAATCAGAGCCCAGCAGAGCTTGGCTGCCACAGGAACAGCTCAGGAGGAGCATCCTTGGGGCAGGGAGCCACCACTGCCCTCTGCACCTCTGGCAGCCCTGCGATGATTTAAGTTTTTGCTTTTATGTTTCTCAGATGCTGTACTGCATTAGTGTGTAACTCTGAACTCCATGCGGAGTGTTAGTAAACTCTCCTCACGTTTTGGTCAGACAAAGCTATCCTTCCAGGCCTGAGATCCAAGGTCACCCTCACAGCCTCAGGCCCTGAAAAGTATAAAAA
This sequence comes from Brachypodius melanocephalos, assembly GCA_013398615.1. NCBI lineage: Eukaryota > Metazoa > Chordata > Aves > Passeriformes > Pycnonotidae > Brachypodius > Brachypodius melanocephalos. Next base: position 4,012,328 of record VZSR01001065.1, on the reverse strand, counting down.
AAAGTGAATTGAGAGGGAGAGCAAACTGGGGGTAAATGACTTCATTAACTGAAGCTGTAATTGGAGCATTCACCCCCGATATGCAAATGGACCAAACTTATAATAATCGTCTGAAAAACTCATGACCGTGTTCCACCTTGGGTGTAGCCTCTGGGAGGCTCTGACTGCCCAAGGTGCATCTGTTGAAGGCTGTCAATAAATCCCCACTTTATTCTCTTTATCTTGTCCAGCCTCTGTGCTAGGGAGCCACTCCAAGGCATCAGCTGCAGTGGGGTTTGGGATCTCACTGGAACTCCTGGGGCTGAGACCAGGGATAACAATAAACCAGATCTCCCCCTGCTCCCGGTCTAGGAGGGGTTACACACAGCACACACGGGCTGGGGTGGCTGGGAGGGAGGAGAAGATGTCCCCCCAGGCCACCAGGAACAGCCTGCTGCTGTGGCTTGGGAAAGCTGCAGCATTTCTTGTGATATTTAAGTTGGGTGGGTAAGCACTGGGTCATCCTTCAAATGTACCACATACAGCGGCGTGCAGATGGAGCTTCACCACGCTGATGTTGTTTTGTTCCTGGTGCTAATCCCATTTATCTTCTGGACAACAGAGCTTTGCAGTCCTACACAGCCTTTAGAATCCCAGCTTTCGGGAATGCTGCACGAGGTTTGCCCATTATTTCTTGCTTTAAGCTGCTCAGGTTTGGAGATTTTCCAGAGGTGTTCTGGTAATTTTGGATATGAATGTTCTGTACCAACAAAAGAGAAAAGGACAGTGAATCTGCCTTTCTCTTTCATCTGCTAAAGAAAGTGGCAGCAGTCCAGTACCTCAGCAATGATACTCGGAGGAGGATGTTATTTTTACCTTTTTGCATTTGCAGAATTGCTTTGGCTTTTGGAGGAGGTAGCTAAGTCATTGTAAGTGAGGACCTCAGATCCAAACTGTACTTCTTGTACTATGTCCTTTGTCCCTATGGCAAATTTTGGGTTATTGCTCATGAGGTTTCTTTTTAGCCTTTAGGTCTGTTTTTAGTACCTTTGATTGCTAATGAAACTACTTTAACACCTACTAGGGTAGGTTTTAACCTTAGGCTTGAACACATCCTAAATCACAGCAAAATACAGAAAAAACTTGGTAAAAACCCTGTATCTCATCAGGACTGTGCCACAAAGCTGTGGGAGATGGCTTATTTTGCATTTTATAGCACAGTAAATCATTTGAAGTTGCTCTGAAGTGATGACAAAACCAGAGGAGATGCTTGTGCTGTGAAGATTCTCTCTTGCAGCTATTTGGTGCAGCTGCTCACTGTTGCTCTTGAAGGTGACCTGTGCCCTTGGAGAATTCACCCCACAAACCCACGAGGTTCCACACTGCTCTCCCCCAGGTTTCAACCACAGAACCTTGGGTGGGATTTTGGCAAACCCTGGTCTTAGAGCATTAGTTATTAAATTATCTCCTCTACTCTGTGTGAACACTCAGGACTGGAGAAGCTGAAAAGAACGTGGTTTTCTACACAGATGCTCCTGGCCCTGGTTAGTACATGGCTGTTCAAGTCTGGCCTGAACTGGCAGATTTTTAAGCCACTAATCCTGTAGCCTCATAATGCTTTTGGATCTTTCTGCACACCTTCCTTGGTTTTGTAAGTGGGGATTTTGAAAGAGGTCTTACATTGAGTGTTAGGCTTTGCTAGTGCCTCCTTCACCTGAAAAACAGCATCAAGTTAAATTCAGGATGACTCTACTGAGTTGCATAAAACCTTCCTTTTAAAATGCACTTCTTCTACAAGGCACAGAACTTTAAAACACCGTACACAGACACAGACACAAAGTATGAGGGGTTATAAGTCTCGACATCATCACTGTACATAACTGTGTAGAAATAAGGGCAGCTCAGATGTGTCCTTCCATGTACTGTTTGTGACTGTTCAGTATTGTTTCTGCTTCACTTACAATGAAACCTCTCTGGGGAAGAGGCAGTGTCTTCTGCTTTTCCACTGCAGGAAGCCCAGCATTGTGGTCTGTAAATAACAGTTTATATAGTGTTTGCCTTTGACCTTTCCATTCCCTTGCAAATAAATAACTGTACTGCTGTCTTTGCAGTATGCTTTATATCAAGCATAGGGAAAATTAGCATTATTTAGAGAAAGGTGAATTGTAGCATAAGGGTGTAATATATTTAATGTGGAAGACCACTTCAGTTGTTCCTGTTTCTGGTTTCTAATGAAGGCAGACTAGATTTACAGCTAGTGATTGATGGTTAATAGAAAACTATTGCAGAAATCCTGTGGTTAAAGTATACAATTTGCATAGATCTCTCTGGACACTCTCCAGGTTTTCACTTTAGAAGGCAGTATTACTTCTCTATCATTTATTTTTGCTGCCATCCCTCATTAGAAGGTAACAAGGTGCTTTGCAGCAAATATCACTCATCAAGCTCATGACCAGTGTGAATTTGTGCAGCAAACACAGGACTTTGGCTCCAGGGGCTGGTGGTGGCTGCAGCAGGATGCTGACATGGGGATGTGGTGATGTCCTGCCTGGACATCCCCCTTTGCCTGCTCTGATGGGTCCCTTGTCATCATCATCCTCATGGCCACCTCCAACAAAGTCCCTCCCCTGGCTCTGCATGGGGATTTCCCCTGCCCTTCAGTGAGCTTTATGGGATACTGCTTATAGGGAATTCCAAGCCAGTAAGGCCTTTGTGCCAAATATCTGGGATGAATATGAAAGAAAATGGCTAAATGGTGAGCTTGTATTCCCAGGCTTCTGCAGGGGCGTTGATATGTAAGTGATGGATCTGCCCCTTCCACGTACACTTGTCCAGCTTTGGAGATTTTTAGATTTTGACCAAATGATGATATGCCCTGTATGGGCAATACTTGAAACACTGAGAAAGTATTAGCTCATTTCCTTTTGCAAGAATGCTGGAGATGGGTGGCCAAAATACCCTTTTGCATGTGGAGTTTCTGCCTTATCAGAGAAGGCAAAACCTCAGGCAGTCAACTGGGACTTTGAAAAGCTGATCTGGAGCTCGTGGGACTTAATGCCGTTCCTGCAAAATGACATGCACTGCGCAGAGAGGCATTGCCAGTGCCAGCTTCAGGTATTTCACACAGGGCAGCCTGTGTTTGTTCTTGCTCTCCAGGCTCTGGTCTGTCTCCATCACTGATGGAAGGAGATTAGCCACCTAAGAGAGCCAGGGTAAATATTTATGCAAGTGGTGGTACTGTGTCTTCATCCTGTGTTTAATGTGCAGTGCTTTCCCTTGGGCTTACTTTGCTACCTGTGAGAATGAGGAGTAACATGGAAATCTCTCCTCATTAGGTTCCCATGTATGTTGTGTAATGTGGCTTGCGCAGTAATTTAAATGTGAGTATGGACTCCTAAGCATATTGGCTTTTGAAATCCTGGAATTCCTGCATTTCTACCCGCACAGAGCTATCCAAACCTCCTTGGGTCTGGAGAAGACTCCTTGAGGTGTTTATCCAGGGACTCTGTGAAGCAGCATATTAAAAGTTTTCTTGTTAGTTCCCTCCAGTCTGACCTCTAAAGACCCTTATTCCATCTTCCAGAAAGTAACTTAGTCACTGTGGTGGAGAAGTGCAGCTTCAACATCCAGTCCCAGATTGCTCAGGCTGCACAGGGGAGTCCTTTTGCTGAATACTCTGAGGTGGCTTGAGCCACTGAGCAGACTCTGAGTTAAACAGACTGTCCTGTTTTAAAATATCACTCCAAATGAACTCTTTCCTTTCACCCAAGAGCAATCTCTCCTCACTGGCTGGATGTTATATCCACTGGGGTTCGTGGCAGCTACACAAAGCAAGGAGAGAGGTATTTCACTTTGAATTCTTGGAACAAATGTTGGGAATTAGTGCTTGCAGCTCATAAATAAAATAGTTTTATTTTATATGCAACTTTATTCATTGGATCAAATGTCTAAAAAACATGTGAAAAAGGTAACTGCTGGCACATTCCCAGCTTTCTGGGGGAAATTTCCATTAAGATGAATGACCACATAAAAATCACAGAGGAGGAAAGAAACCAAGAGAACTAAGAAGTGACAGGAGAGAGGCTTTTTGAAGAAAGTTTGGAAGCAGTTGGAGGATTGATGTGGCTGACAGATGAGAGGGCTCTTCCACACAGCAGAGGTAGGCGAAGGGGGGATGCAGTGTTATGAATAATGTTAAAATAATCTGAAGGGACAGCCCAGGGAGTGGTGAGAGTTGAACTGGGAGAGGAAGAAACGTGCTTTGCATTGAAAACAGTGACCCAACTTCCACTGAGCAAACGGGAGCTTCCTGCATGTGCCCAGAAGCTGATTTGTCAGCTACCACTGAGCAGCAGGGGAGAAAACACTGTGAAATACAGAATTCTGCACTGATTCTTCTGCTGCTCTGCATTGCTAAAGCTGCCTGATGTGGATGGAGAAGAGCTGGTGGCCTTTCAAAGGGCACCTCTGTGTCAGGGTAGTCTCACTGCTGGTCATTAGTTGGCTGTACATGGCTGTGATAGAAGCACACACACAATAATACCAGAGATCAAATTCAGATCTGTCAGGGAGGATAAAACAAACCACTTCCCTCTTTCTTCCATCCATGAGTTGGGCAGCAATGAATAGAAAACCCTGGGTGTCAGGCACTCACCAAGTGAGTTGTGGTGGTTGCTTTTTTTCCCTTTCCCTTACGCATGGCTAACTCCCAATTTCAAGTATCAAAATGCAGTTTCTAGTGCATAGGATGGTATTTTCTTGCTGCTATAAAACTTGTAGTGAACTATTAAAGTGCAGCAGCTGCAGCATTTCATCCCTGAGCAGCCCACACCTCAGTGTTGGGTGAAGTGACCTGGAAAGAGAATGTGTACTTTATCTTGTTAAATTCATAAAACACCAAGATGTTTTTTGAATGCTGGAGTGCTACATAAGTGCAGGACCTGATTATTTTGGGAAAGATGCTGTGGCAAGGGATACTGATGTGTATTAGCTCACCTGAGGGCAAAGTGGACTTCTTAAGGGAAAAGAGTCTGTGCGGGGGACCTTGGTGTTGGTGCTGTGGGCAGAGGTCCTGCTGTAAAACACCTGAGAGCCTGAGCTGATGATTGTGCTAAATGAAGTGCTAACTCTTGGCTGATGCAGGTGCTCAGCTGCTCCTGGAAAACGAGCTTGCTCCCTGCAGAAGAACAACAGTACTTCATTTAGTCTTTTCCCCTCCTGAAACCCTCTGCTCCATCCAGTGCCCAGATGCAGTGGGGTGACCCATAGGTAAATGGGCAGTGTGCCTCTTATTTTTGTGCATCTCCTCCTCTTCTCCCTTTCTGGTTGTTTGCAACTAGATGTGACATGTGAGCGAAATCCTGCCTCAGCAGACTGGAGCACCCTGTGTTCTGCTGGGTTTGCCAGGCTGGCTTTAGCTGTGTTTGTGCCTATGTGATAATGCAGTGGGGTGGCAGGTTTTGTGTTTGCCTGAAATCAGGTTTTAGAGACTCTTCTTTTCCTCAATTAAACCATTTTATTCACTTCAGCGCTGGATTTTTTAAAAATTGAAAATACTTTGGTATGGGAGATACCCTTTTAGATTAAGGTGAGAAAAACTTTCCTCCCATGGGCCTTTGCAGCCACAGGTTAATATTTCTTGGGTTTCTTTGTTCTATTGGTTTGTTAAGTTTATGTCACCCTGTTACCATATATGCACACCTCCTACAATGTTCTTCCTTCCCTTGGACCCCACTGGGTTGTATTTGCCTCAGTACCACACCCCTGTGATCCTATGAGTCCCCCTGGTTCCTGGCCACCCCTCTGCACCACTTTTCCCCATCCCTATTGGACCCTGACCTCAAGACCACCCCTTTATCTGGTATATAACCCTGGATCCTTGGCCCTGTTTGGGCTCTCATCCCTGGAACACATTTGAGGCCGTGCCCACGATGCAGACAATAGACAGAGCTGGGATTTCCAAACAGGACCCGTCTCCTCACCTTTATCCTCCTCCCTTTATGAGCAGAGTGCACCAGGCCCCCTAGGCACACACAGCAGCACAACTGCAGTGAGAGTTTAATTTAGTTTATGAGGCTCTTTTGAATATTTCAAGCTTCAGTTCTCTTTCTCAGTTTTTACATTCCACCCCCCCTTGCATCCCTAATCCCACACCCCTCGAGAATGGGACAGGAAAGGGAATCTGCCAAAGCGACACTTTGGATTTAGGGCTGTTGTCTAACTGGCAGGAACAGAGTGGCACTGCCAGCTGGGACAGGAGAAGAGAAACATTTTTTGGCTCAATGAGTTGCACCTAGGAGCTTTTCAGAAAATGGCATTTTTTTCCTTCTGACACCCAAAGCAGTGCACTTTGTGCTGGCACATAGCTTGAAAGGGAGGTGAATAGTACCAGATGTTGGTGTGTATTAATTAATTAATTGTTTGTATGACAGCAGCACTTGGTGGCCAGGTTCAGGGTGGGTGGTGCTGTGTGAGGCTCTGCCACAGCAAAGGAGGCACCTGGGGCATCACCTGCTGAGCAGAGGAGGGGGGTGAGGATGACCAGGGACACAGAAATCCCAAGACGTGACTTGCCCCAAGTCCTCAGCAGGACTGAGAACAGAAAGAGAACAGAAACCATCTCTCATGAAACTCGATAGAAACAGTAGGTGTAGGTGATAGCAGTTTTGTCCCTTAATCCCAGTGTAGTGCACTGGTTTATAGGTTTATAAGGTGACCAATCATTTGATCCTCTTCAGAGGTTCAGTATCTTTAATCTCAGTGTCGGGGAGTTTATGGGGAAAGCTGGAAACAGAACAGGAAAGTGACAGTCACTTGAATTCATCCTAATCCCACAGGTTACAGTAAATGGTGGAAGCATATTGCCTATCACGGTGCCATGCATCACTGATCAGCTCTGTCCTTCAAATGCTGTTAACTTCAGGCTGCTTAATCTATATTCCTGTATGTTGAACACAAAGCAGTGCTGGCTGAGGGATTAGGGGAGAATTAAGTATTTGTTCTCTAATCCTGAATGTTTATAAATCAGTATTAATTACTTAAGGTGCTTTTAGAGCGTTTACGTCCCGGTTCTTCTAATAATTTCATGATCCATCTGGCTAATAAAAATGCTTAATTACAAGAGAAGAAATAAAATCTGCGGCTGTGAAGTGTAAGCGTGCAGATCCTTTGCTTAATGGGGACTAATTGCTGTTATTACGGATTCTGATAAGTTAAAATTAATAGTTGGGGTAGCCACATTCCCGCATCACTATCTGTAAACATGCTGCAGAGATTGGGCCCAGTCCTGAGAGACAGAAAAAATCTGAACCCAGGCCAGTGGAGCCCTTCCCTTTTCTAAGAGTAAATCTGTTCCTTTGGTTCCTTTTAAGGGTGTTGTGGAGATTTTGGGGGTGGCATTTTGGGGCTGGGGTGTGGGAGAGACTGGAACGATTGATGTCTCGAGGTCCACATGTTGTGGGGAGGGGCCAGTTTGGTTTTTTGGGGAAAGGGGTGAGCACAGGACGAGCGATGGGAATGGAGCATCCTGCAGGGTTTGTCTGGCAGGGGCACCCCAGGCCCTGCTCTGGTGCAGCCCTGCTGAGGAATGGGGTGTGTGGGCAAAGACAGGCATTGTCTTCAAAGGATCATCTTTCCACTGATAAGGACAATGGTCTCAAAGCAAAGAAAAGGGGGTTTGACTGGAGCAGGAAATCTTGCACTAGGCATTAGCAGGGCTATTGATTGCCCTAGATTCAGCATTTAATCCTCCCTTTAATCACAAATCAATTCAGCTGCGCCTTTGAGGTTTTTAAACTTTTCATCCAAATGCTTCAGACTTCAGAGGAGCAGTGGATGCCGTCCACGGCTTTGGGGTCCCACAGCCCACCAGCACCCTGACATTGCTGCCACTTTGGGGCAACCAGGAAAGAGAGGGGCAAGTGAATCTCTCAGGCGCTGCTGTGTTTATATCTTTATTTTGGAAGGGAGGCCTTACTAGTACTTTGTCTCATAAAGTCCTTGATCAACTTGGAATTTTGCTAGAAAGAGTTTTTTTTCTTTCCTTTGGTCTGTGTGCAGAACAGGTCATCTGACAGGGGTTACACTCCTGTCTGCCTAGCACTCAATTTTCTGTATTGGAATCATGGATTCATTCAGGTTGGGAAAGACCTCTAAAATGAGTCCAACCACCAACCCAGCACTGCCCAGCCTCCCGCTAAACCCTGCCCCTAAGCAGCACATCCCTTGCTTTTAGCCCCCAAACTCAACTTTTGGGCCTGCTGAGAAACAAAAGGAGTGGAAAATATCATGGATATGTGTGAATGAACATGGTACACCACCGTGATCCCATCAGCCCTTGTCCATTGTCCTTTACAGGTGTGGCTGAGCCCAGGTCCCTGTGTGCCACCCTGCCACCAGCACAACACCCTCAGGTTTTTAGGGTGCAATGCCTCAGGCAATGCAATGCTGATAACTTCCTTTTAGGGTCCTGCTTTTAGGGTCCTGCTTAGCTAGCAGTCACTGCTCACACCAGCTGAAGTGGAAGGGACTTGGTTGTGCAGATGTGTCACAGGAGTGCTTTTCAGCAGCTAAATAATAATCTCCACATGAAAGAGATAACAAAGGGGTCTGAGAGAGGAAAGAATTTGAAAGCTTTGGCGCTTCTTGTTCTTAATTAAATGTGTTTTGTCGTAATGGTTTAGGGTATAATTTGACTGGAAGAGCATTATGCAAAGAATGAACTGAAGCTCAAGGCTGCTGAAACGAATGACGTATTTTTATAATTTATTTTTCAATTACAGCTGATTTTTTCTCTTGAACTGTTGGAGTTGCTCAGTGGGACAGCTGGATTGGTGGCCAAAGCCCCAAGGTTTACAGCAGTGCCTTAAATGTTGACACAACTCTTGGAGGTGTCCCTGCCTTCCTTCACTAATTCTTTGTGTGAGCATTGCACTGCCAATCTCATTTGAGGCCCCTTCAGGCCCACTTCTATTTATTACTTTCTCCTGGGGAGTTTTTAACCACTCTTCTCTGCCATGGTGAAGTGCATCAGCCTGCCTGCAGAAAGAGGCAGGGCAGGAAGGGAATGTGATGCCTGTGGGTGTTAAGAAGTGCTGGTTTTTTGGCCTTTTGTTGCCATGGCTGACAACAGCACGTTACTCACAAGCAGGATGGCCATTGCTGATGTGGAGTTGCCCCATTGTAGTAAAACTCCAGAAGTTTCTCACTGCCTCATGCCGTTGTGTTCATGGCTATGCCACATCTGTTTGGGGAATAGTTTATCAGCTGCTTTTAAAATCTCCCTCTAGTCTCTGTCGCCACAGTGGCAGGCATGCTGTTCATTGGGCAAACAGGAGCATTCCTGGTAAAATTACACTGGAGATAACACATCAGTGGAAGGAGAATTAGAGATAGGTTTGGAGGACTTTTCCAGATGTTCTTTTTCGTGGTGGCACAGCTGGAATTTGGACTGCTGGCCCTCAGTTGCAAAGCAAGATCTTAGCCGATGGTCCACGTTCCCTGAGAATCAAAGGCCTCACGGGGACTCTGGTGTTAATTTTGGTTTACTTCTTTTCTGGTTTTAAGAATATTATCATCTCTGTCTTGTATCAGGCTATGAAATAGCCTTTAAATGTCACTCTTGACATCACTGAACATGTCCCAGCATTTTCTCATTTTCCAATTTCCTGACAATTGTGCCTGTACTTGCCTTCACACAGTGGCTGGCACAGGGGACACCTCACTATAGTACATCCAAGTTGGGAGTGAATGAATGTTTTTGACATGGGGAGGATTTTGGTTTTTTTTTACTTGGCGTGGGACTTTGTTTCTGTTTTGTTTGGGTTTTTATATCCAGCAGATATATATATATATTTAACATACTTACGTTCCCATTAAGTGTTGCTGACTCAAACCCTGAACCCCAGAGAAAGGAATTCTTTCAGTACCTAACCCTGGGTCAGGATCAACAGGATTTGGTCGTGGCTGTAGTGAGCTTGATAGTGTCTAATCCCAAATGTTCCTGCCAGCACAGTCACCTCACCAGGGTAATTTTAAGAAATACCAAACTGACCCTAAATATTCTCATGTAGGTCAAGGCTTTACATTCAGTAATGGTTTGTCATTTTCCTCCTGAGCTCCCTCCAGTATTGTTTTGATGCTGGACAGGTTGCTGGAGGAGAAGGTGGGCTCTGAGGATGGGCTATTCCTGACACAAAAATAAACACACAAGATGGAAAAAAGAAACCATCTTTAGCAATTAACCAAAGAAAGAATGTGAAGGATAGTGAATGCTGGAAGATATGAAAGGCTGCTGGATTACCCTACTAGCATGTGGCACCGTGAGAGAAGCAATGTGATACATGAAAATAAAAACATTGACTAGCTGAGCTGGAGACTTCACTTGTGAAGCAGAAAGCTCAGGGCGCCAAATCCTGTTAAATTTTAATGAGATTTTAGATACCACTCCTCGTGTGTCACTGCTTGAAAAACTCCACTTGAGACTGATAAGAGCAGAGAGGCTGTGAGCTGACACCTGCAGCCAGCATGTGGCCAGCAGAGCTGCAATGTTGGCTGCTCTGGAGGCTGCTTTGGTTGGGAGTGCTGGGAGGCAGCTCCTGTGGCTGAGCCATCAAAGCTGCTCTGCAGTTGCTTTTGCTGCTTTGGGAGGGCAGTGGGACCTTCACCATGAGAAGGGAGGAGTGGCAGAGCTGCTGTCCTTCCCCAGGCACTGCTCTCT
>VZSR01001065.1:3977237-4001532 GCA_013398615.1 Brachypodius melanocephalos | reverse complement strand
AATTGTGTGTGAACAGAAGAGTGAAACTTCGGGGTTTGTTCTACTGCTGCAATCATAGCTTGGCTGACAGGTGATAGTTTAGGTTTTGTTCTTGTTTGTGGGCGGTGGAGAGGTGTGATGGTGCATGCCTCCTTTTCCTTTTTGGGCATGTTTTCTTAAGGGGGATGCTATTTTTGTACCAGGCCCATCCCTTTTTTCTGGTGGTTGCAGGAAGTGAAGTGTTCCTTCAGTCTTCAGGTATAACAAGCAGCATAAGAACAACAGCATCATTCAAGTGGATGGGATTTGTGAGAACACCTCTATTTTTAATAAGTTTTGCAAGAAAGCTTTCATGAGGACTGAGAGGGAGGAGAAGGGGCATAAGAAAGCTAAACAATCTCAAAACATGACTTTAAAATCTTTAAAGTACCAATACTTATTAATTCCTTTGGCATGTATTAGAATAATATTAATCCTGTTGAACTGAATTGGTATCAGTGCAGATGTCGTAAGCACTTCTACAGGCATGCAGCTGTAATTTAGCATCAATTAAATAGCCCATTATTTAACAGTGTTATTTTAATACATTAAATTTCCCAGTGTGTCCTCAGGCAGTTGCTGGAGCTGCTGTTAGCTTCTCTTCTCACTCTCCATTTTTCTTTCTAGCTGTTGCTCCTGCTGTCCTTTCCTTGGCAGCGTGTTCTTCCTGCACCCACAGGACTCAAGGGTGCTCGCCAGTGCAGTCTCACCTTCTGCTCAGCCTAATTCAGCTGCAGGAAGCTGCTGCAAGGGACAGTCTTGCCTTTAGGAAAAGTCCTGCCACCCCCTCTTGATGCTCTTTGCCCACCTAACACTTCCAGAGGTAGAATTTTGAAACTTAGCGATTTTTTTGTCGGTTTTGTGGCCTTGAACGCATCCTCTGAGCCTCCCAGCCGCTGATCAGTGCAGTGCCGAGCTCCTGGTTGTGTGGGCAGCACCCAGGAGCATTTGTTCATTTGTGGCATTTGTTGCTGTCCCTGCTGGGAGCTGTGTGGAGATGCTGGTTGGGATGCTGGCAGCTCTGTAGCCACACCAGCACCCTGCCTTAAGGAACTGCATGGCCTTGTCACGGTGCTGGGACAAAACAGCTGCTTGCTCAGGAGCTGCCAGGGGAATGCCTGTGCCTCCAAGTGCACAGCAGACATGGGCATTGCTCATTTTATCTCCCCATTCTTGGGGAATGCCCTGAAAACGGCTTCTGCCTTCAAAAATTGACTCTTGTGCTGTAAAGTGCCCAGTACAGCAAAGCATTTCCATACATTTCTGTAGCACAAATTAACACGAAGAATCTGATACTGGAGAGTGGAACAACCTTTTCCCCCATATAATGTGTAGGAACTAACCTGCAGTCAGTCACTGTTGTGAAGCAGACGTAGCCCAGTGTTTTTCAGTTTTTCAGGAGGGGTTTGGGAAGTGCTGGTAGGTGTTTTCCTCTCAAGGAGCCGTAGCTGCTGCCTTGCTCTTTCCCCTGGTAAGGGCTGTCTCTGCTGATGTACAGGGCAGAGGACAGAGGGCCCTTCAGGCACCTGCCCTGGCCCTGGATCCATCTTCCTGGGGCTCAGGGTGCTTCCCAAGGAGCCTGCTGAAGGAGCCCTGGCAGCTCCCAGCCATCCAGGGAGCTGTATTCCAGCTCACACGCAGCGTGTCAGGACAGGCAAAATTCCCATTTGTAAAGAGCGCTGTTAACAAACGCCTTCTTTAGCCTCTGCCTCCAGTTTGCTCTTCTCATTTAGTCCCTCTGGAAGACAAATCTGTGTGTGCTGTGCAAATGACCTTTAGGATGTCCATCAGTGCCTGCAGAAGGCAGGGAAGTGGCTCTGTGGGAGCAGCAGCCTCTCAGTCTGGTCCTCACCCATGGGGACAGACCGCTCTGTGTCTCGCTTGTCTGGAGCAGTGTTTCTGTTTGCATTGTCCTGTCACAATGCAGAGACACCTCTTTTGGACTTTAGAGTTTTATGGTGTCTCTTCCCCCAGCTCTTTGCAGTCTTTGTGCTCTTTCTGAGTGTGCCAGCCAAAGGCCAAAAGGAGGGCTAGGCTGGCTGGGGAGGGAAAACTCCTGTTTTTTAAAACCAGCTGGTAAATTGAGACAAGCAAGGTCCTGGCCCTTTCCCTGGATAGTGAGCAGGAGCTCCTCACCTGCTCCTCACCTCCTCACCTGCTCCTCACCTCCTCCTCACCTCCTCACCTGCTCCTCACCTCCTCACTCTCAGTGTTGCTACATTAAGCAATTTTTCTGCAGACCAGCAGAGGCTTGAGTGTGAGCAGATCATGGCAGATTTAAAATTTCTGAAACAGTTGGCAAATCACTGTCAAAACTTCCTGAGTTCAGTAGAACCACCGAAGACACTGAATTCATATAGGTCCTGTGCTGCAGTTTATTTTTGATTTTGTACAAGATGTTTTTGAGAGATTAGTGGATTTGAGCAAATGACTGAAGAGCTCTGAAGTCATTGTAGAGCATGGAAATGTGCTTTTACTAATGGGAGAACATTTATCACCAAACATCCACGTCATCTTACTCCTTTCAGTAATAAACCTCTTGGGAGAGCAATCAAACAAATCTGTAAATGAAAATGTATAACTCCACTAATTGTCTGAATTTTAATTGCAGTGAAGATGGTGGGGTTTATGTCACAATTGGATTTTCCCCACACACTCCCCAGGGCCCTCCTTGGTCCCAGATACACAGGCACTAATTGTAGGTCTCCCTCCTCCTTCTCCTGTTCCACAAGCACTTCTCTCCTAAACTAGATCACAGTAAGGAGCATTCTTAACTTGCACTTAGCTTAATTTATGGCTTCAGTTTTAGACTGTAAGGAAGACCTGTGGCCATGAAGTTTGCCATTCTCCATCCATCTGGTAATGATCCCTCTCCCTACGGTGTATTCCTGCATTTAGTTATGTTTCACTTAGGGCCAGTGTTATGATTTTTGCATGATAATTTTTTTTCCCTTTTAAAGCAATCAGAATTCTTTAAAGTGTCTTCCAAGTCTTCTTTAACAAAGCAGATGATTGGTGTGTCCTGATGATTTTGTTGGCTCTTTTCTCCGTCTGTCCTCTTGGACGTCGGCTCTGTTGGGCACTGTTTAACCTCAGGGCTGTTCATCAGGCTGAGGCTTTGATTTGCCATCTGGCCACCACATTTGACTCTGCTTTCTGCACAGTGATGTGGCCTGAGATGCCTTAAAAATGATGGCCCCTTGTGTTGTTTTGCATGGATATCTAATCAGTCATTAAGTGATTAAACCCCTGTGACCGGTGCAATGGGTTTTATTTATGCACTTCTCCTTGGCTGTCATACAAGCTTCTGTGATGTGTTTGCTGAAGTATTTCAGGGTGTTTTTGCAGCCCAGTGGTGTCATCCCTCCATCTCCCTGCCTCTGGGGTTCCTCCTCTTGGAGCTGTGCAGCCAGGCTGACATCACACCTTGCGAAGATTTCATTGCAGAGCAATCATTACCTTCCCCCTTGTGTCTGTGCACATCAAAGAGCTGCAAGTCCCAGCAAGCGAGGTCCCAGGGAGGGAGGTTTGGTTCCAGGCTCACATGAAGCCAAATTGGCAAGTCCTGTTGGTTTTCTTTTGCAGATTGAATCAGGAGTCTCAGGACGTGGAATTGGAGCAGCCACTGCTCTTGGACTCCCTTGGACCCAGCTGCTTCTGGGCTTCTTGCTGCTGCCTGGAGGGGCTAAACAGGAGCTGCCAGTGAAACTCCTGCTTTCTGAGGGTAGAAAATGGACAGAGGGAAACCCTGGGAGCTGACATTAGCATCGAGATCCCCCATGACAGCTACTGCCCTGGCTGTAACCATTGGTTATGGCTTTTAGAAATCCTGAATTAGCACAAGAGATCAAGGGGTCAAACCCAGGCATTGATGAGGGGAAAGAGTGTGAGAAAATAAGTGTTTTATATTATTTATATATCAGCGTATATATATAAAATCCGTGTTATATATATGCACTACCTAAGGCATGAGGTGCAGAATTAAGGGATTTTCTAGTTTTGTTGTTTGAAAGCAGAATTGATTGTCTCTCTGTTTCTGATACATTTAGCCAGTTGAGATGTTACTTATTTATTTTGACGTTGGGCACAGGCTGTAATGCTCCCTGGAGATGCTCAGCTGTCTCTTGATCTGCTCAGGTTTGGATATTGCTGTCACTGTGGTTTCTGAGTGCCTTCCAACCACGTGTTAAGCAATATGACTTAGCATATGTCTCATTTAATGTCTTATCTGATCCTTCAGGACGATACTGGTTTGGATATGTTCTGCTAGTTAACCTTTTTTTTTTTTTTTTAAATTTCCCATTTATAATGACCTACAGATGTGGCCATTCAAGCCAGTTAAATTTAACAGGTGCCTCAACAATGTCAGTCTTTGCTGTGCATTTGGGGAATCCCAATTCCTAACATTCAATCCCAAGGGATGCCGAATGTCCACAGCTCCTTAACTTCAAAAACAAACAGTGGGTGCTTGGCTCTCAAATTCAGCTCCCAAACTTTACACCACTCCACAGCCAGTTTGCTGAGGCGCTTTCATTATGCATCACTCACAATATGTAAAACTGATATTGTTCATTACAGTTCATTGAGATGAACCCAGCTGTGAGTTTTCACCTTTGAAGGAGTCCTGGGATGCCTGTTCTGTTCCCCAAATGCAGTAGTGTTGTGCTTTTCTCATTTTGCACACAGTGCTGTAACACAGGCTGCAGCTTGAAGATGCTGGGGACAAGGAGCTGCGTTGTGGTCCTGTCTGTGTCTCAGTTCAGCTGTGTGTTTATGTTGTTTTCTTCATAACAGTCCAACAGCTTTCAAAGTTCAGCTGTTGGAGCTTCTGCAAACAGAAACAGGCGTAAACTCTGCCCAGCCCAGTGAATGATGTTTTCCTCAGCCGTCTGTATTAGATTGCAGAGTTTGAAGTTGTGTTTCTACTGCTTGCAATACGGTGTCAGAATAGATGATATCAAAGGAAAATAATCTCTTCCTGATAAAATTTGCTGCCTCATTGATACTCAGCTTGAACTAGAAGATTACAGGGAACGGTGCAGGCCTGGACTCTGTGTTTGAACACGCTTGTAATCAGATGTCTGTGTGGAGGGAGAGACCGTGAGGGGGTGTGGGTTGCTCCACCTCTTGCTGGCTATTACTACATGGAGGTTGCACCTTGTTAATTTAGGGAAGATCACTGAGTTGTTGGCTCTCTGGGGTTGTTCTTGCACCAGCTGAGTCTGATCCTTGTTACAGAGTCAGCATCACTGCCATGTCTCCTCACAAAGCTCCCTGCAGTCATTCCTGCACCTTCCTCAGTTACTTACCGAGGAGATGGTGGTGCTTGGCCCCAGCCAGCCCCTGAGACTGGGCTGGTCCCTGCCAGCAGCAGGGAGGAGGGCTGGGGGCTGGAGACATGCTCAGGGGAACAGCACAGGCATGCAGGGTGCTGGGGTGAAAGCGTGGGGGTCTTCAGGCAAGGCTCTTCCTCAAGGATATGCTTGGAGTCACTGAAGGAAGAAGGGGATTTGCTGGGACTCTGGTGTGTACAACACTAACAGTGAGGGGCACGTGCAGTGATGGGGGCCCAGTGATGTCTCGGTTCCATCCAAAGCCATGAGTGTTCTCTCTTGTCTCTGTAGCTGTGCAAACAGACTGAGGTTTCTCTAGAGGCAGCCTAGTTCCAGTCTGTGGTTGGTGCTTACTCAGAGGGTGCTCCAGGAAGATGCTGGTTTTCAGTCAGTGATTTTCTTCCTCCTGGTTTGTGGACTAGATTGGGGTCATCATGTAAAGGCCCTGAAGATGACAGCTGATACTTAATCATGAGGATGGGTCTGGATTGCCACTAGATCTGTACCTGCTGGAGTGCTTCTCTGAGCCCATCACAGACTGGCATGGAATTTAACTGAAAATGAGCTGTGGGGTGGAGAAATGCTCTTGACTCTCCTTGCAGAAATGAAGCACAGACAAAACTCTGCAGGGGGAGGTTGTATAATTAAATAGCTAAGACTTAGCTCCTGCTGTCTTTACACAGATTAATTTATGTTTTGAAATCTCAAATGACTTGCAGCTATTAGCTAGAAATCCCCTCCCTGGAGCTCTGACTTGTACCTTTTCTGTGTCTGTCCTGAGGTGTCTACTTAAATGCATCAGTACATCAGCTAAACAGACACTGCCTGTGGGAATGTCCAGCCACAGGGAGTTCTGCCTTTTGGTCTCTCCAGGAGTCTGGGAGAGCTCAGCTCTGTAGGCACTGTGGTGGCTCCATGGTTAAGACAAAAGTTCTCCTCTGCACCACCGAGACGTGCATTCAGAAACACGTGCCATGAGAGTAGAAATGCGGGGGAAGGAAAGTGATTAATTAATCATCAGCATGCCTGGGACACCAGCGCTGGCAGAAAGCTGTCCCAGATATGGAAGGAACCCACAGCTCCTCCTCAGGGGTTGTTGGTCCCAATTCCCCATGGTGCCATCAGTGTTGTTAGCTGTGCTTTTCACATCAAGTCATTCAGTCAGTGTGTCCTGGATTGCTCCCTTTTCAATTAGTGGGTTTTAAGTGCTCACACACAGACACCTCCTATTTGAGTTGTGTTTGGCTTTTCTGTGTGTGTGCTGGAAGCTGGTTCAGTTCTGCATTGTTGACCATGGATATGCTTTATTTTTTCAAAGGATGCCATCTAAAGCATGCACTACAACTAGTTGATTGGTTTTTTTCTCTTCCCTTTTGGTTTGGGTTTTGCCTCCTATTTAATTGGAACATGTTTTATTTTGGAGAGGTCATGAAGTGCCATTCCCTAATATGACAACACTGTTATTAGGCAAAATTCCTGTTCCAAGCGCCTTGTTAAGGAGGCTCTTCTTGTCAAAGAGCAGTCATGAAAAGATGTGAGTTTTCCATAAAGTGGCAATATCCACGTGCCTGGAGGCTGGCACACAGAGCAGTCCAGGTTTATTTCTATGTGTGACCGATGGCTTTGTCACAGCCCTGCTGTGGCTGGGCTCTGAAGGGGAAATTCTTGCACTCTGCTGCTGTACACAGATCCCAGCGCTGATAACTCATGAGGTTTCATCACAAGCCTGATGATAAGGGAGCACTTGGTTGCCAAGAGTGGGGCTTTGTGAGAAGTTTGACTCCAATTAAAAACACGCAACCTGACACAATAGAAACCAAACCCTCTTCAGGATAAAGAGGAAGAGATAAAAAGATACAACCCGAAGCATTAAACTCTGGAAGGCACATACAAAAGATATTGTATAAAGCATACAATGTTTTGGTTGTTTGGAGTGTTTTTCAGTAATTCTTTAAGTCTTGTGGTTGAGTGCTTTGGTTGTTTTCAGGGTCTTGAAGGGGTGACTTTATTTTTTGAGGTGTGGGTTTGGTTTTTTGGGGGCTCAGACTTTCTGAAATACCTGACTGTGTAAAGACATCTCTTGGTGGTCTCCACTGGACTCATTCAAGAAAAACAGCTGAAGAATTAACAACTGAGCAAAAGCTTTCAAGCTGATGGGCTCAGGATTTGGTTCAGGTGCCTTTTGCCTCCAGCCCCTCTCAGGGACATGGTTTGGAAGAATTGGCAAAAACACTCCCCTCTGGCATCTCTTGCTGATTGTCTCTGTTTACTGAGTAGAGAAATTCTCATTATATTCCTTTGGTTTTGATCACTGCAATCAAGTGAGGATAATTTTGAAAAGAAAGAGCAGCATTGTGCACTGCAGAACAAATGAGAGACTACTAGATGGGAATAATGGATGGTAGAAGAGAGAAGTTCTTGGAAAAAAAAGGAATCAGGAACTAAGCACATTTAACGAAAGCTATCTTTCAGAACTCTCTGACACAGCTTTAAATAAAAGGCATATGGAGTAAGCAAGCATTTCATTTAAAAGCCCATAGAGGAATTGAGTTGGACTTCAGATTATGTGTCTAGATGTGACATTCTCCCTTCATTCATTCAGACTTCCTTTTATTTCTGTGTGATCTTACCGTGGATGCTGCTGAAGTGGGATCTGCCCACACAGCATATTGCAGCATAGTGCCAAAGGCAGTGTCAGCATCCATCCACTTTCTGAATTTGCTTGGGAGCTGGGGGAATCCCTTCCCTTTTGGGTAGCAGATGTTGGTCTCCTACTCTCCCACAGCTCCCAGAAGTGAACTCTGCCTGGCTCGTGTGGAGTACAGCACGAAGGAAAGGATCCCCCTGCAAGCACAGGATGATAAATGAGCCTAAAACCTTAAATTCCCTTGAACAGCATTAGCTATAGCCCTGCTCCCAGGGTAACAAATGTCAGATCAAGTTTTTCTGTCTCCTCTCATGTTTTTTTTCTCAGTTACAACACCTTTGAAATGAGTGCTTTGGTCAAGAGCAGCCAGTGGCTCCATCTTCAGCTGCAGGGCTCCTCTGGCTGTGAGCAGGGCTTGGCAGTGTGTGTGTGCCTCAGGTGAGCCACTGTCCTCACTGAAGCTCAGGAGCAGCTGTGCAGTGCTGGGGGGCTGTGTAAGAGCCTGGAAAGGAGGAGCAAGGATTATTTGAGCCGACTAGAGATGCAGTGTTGGCCTTTTTCAAGTGCTTTGCTTCAGGTTCCTTCCCACGCTGGGCACCTGGCACCCAAAGGTGCTACTGGAACAGCAGTGGATTGTAAACCATTGCTGCTTGCTGAGGTTTGTGCTGAGGCACAAACCATTGTGCTCTCCTGTGGAAGAGGTTGTACTTTGGGAAGGAGGACAACTTCTGCAAAAGAGGAGAGTGAGCAGGCTGCAGGCCAGGATAAATACCTGAGTGCTGGTCACCTGCCTCGCCTGTGGTCTGCCCCTGCAGCCTGGGCTGGTCCCAGCGCTGGGACACTGCCACAGGGCCTGCAGGCACCTCCTGACACCACCTCTGGAGCCAGCAGTGCAGGGCAAACTCTGCTCCCAGCAGTCTGTCTGTCCCAGAGATCATCCTCCAGAGGCTCCCGTGGGAAGGGCAGGGCTGGGGGGAGCAGGGGTGCACCTGGGCAGGCAGCAGTGGCCACCAGGACACAGGGTAACAGGAATGGGCTCAGCGCTGCCTGTGCCAGCACCTTTGCCCAGCTCCCTCGGGGCATTGGGGCTGTCACACGGCTGAGCTGTAACAGGTGGCAGTCCCTGGTGGGTCTGGTGGCAATCTGGAAACCACTGGCTCCTTGGGTAACCTCAGAGACAGCTGTGTTTGGAAATGAGAGCAGATGTGGAGCCATGGTGGCCCCACTGGCAAGTCCAGCTCAGAGCTGGCACCAGAGCTGTGAGCTTGTGCTGGGTGCTGGCCCCCACCACAATGACACTGCAGGAGAACAGGAACTTGTGACGTAAGATGTCACTGTCACGGCTTTTGGAACGTCATGCTGCGGTCCCACAAGTTTCAGTGTGGTTTTGACCACACATAAAGGCTTGTCACAGCCTTTGTCTGGAGTACAGCATGCTCATGGCTGTTGTGGTGATGGAGGGTGGCAGAGGGGCTGGGGTCTCCTCATGGACCCCCACCCAGCCCTGCTGGAGAGCTGGGGTGCCCCTGGCCCTGCTCATGGCCTGGATGTGGCTCTGGTGATGTTCTTGGAGCAGGGCTGAGATGAGGGACTGCCTGGTTCTGCCTCACAGGGATCACTCCATGCATCCTGGTGCTTCTCCCCAAAGCCAGGCAAGCACTGTGCCTTCACTGTGCAGGTCTGCCAGGAGGAGGGCCCTCCTCCATGGAGAAGAAGGGCAGAAAAGGAGGATTGTGCTCTTCTGCTGGATGGACAAATGCAGCCTGATGGAGGGAGCCATGTCCCCACTGCCCAGCACAGGCCTTGAGGGCTTCCAAATCTCCCGTGCCTGCCCTCAGGAAAACCCCAGCATTCAGTCCTTCAGCAGAGGGAATGCTCTGCCAGCCTTGCTGGGATTTATAAGCCCGTTCCAATAGCGCAGGGTGCTGAGAGATAACAAACCAGGGGCTCTGATAAGGCTCTGTGGAGGGGCAGTGGGTGCCTGTGGTGCTGCTCACATGGGCCTGTGCCCCATCAGCCACACACCTGCACCAGCTCTGTGCCCAAACACCCCAGGGGATGGGCTGGTGTCACAAGGAAGGCAAGTGACCAGCAGAACAGGGTTTGTGGGTGCAGAATTGCAGACGGCTGCACATTATAACTGCACCAGAAAGGATGGTTTTTGGAATGCTGGATGGAAAACCCTCCAAGTGCTGTGGGTGAGCTCAAAGAGCCAGGGGTGAGTTTGTGGCAGCCAGGCCTCACTCCACAGTGGGATGCTCCTGTGGGACCTCCCTGGCCCTGCAGCTTCCCCTTCCTCCCTAAGGGGCTGGCTGCCCCTCAGGACACACACCCTGTGCCCTGCAAAATCCAAAGGAAAAGGTACAGAATTGATACCTGCAGCCTTTGGGGCTGGGCTTGGGCTTCCCCCCACCCCTGTAACAAATCGTCCCCTGAAGTGGTGAGGCCTGGGTTAAAATTACCTGTGATCTTAATGACTCGAAGTTTTAAAAATTAAACTCTAGCGGCAATTGATGTGGCAGATGTAGTCGCTTCAAATAAGAGATGATGAAAAGTAAAGAAAGATGAATAGATTATTGTTTTTATTAAAGGTATCACAGAGGAATAAATTCTTCTCATGAGCAGGCTTTCTTTGCTTATTCCCATCCTCTCAATAAATCATTGCCACGGTGTCAGTTAATACTGTTTGGGGATCTTGCTCAGGAATGTTTTAGATTGGAAGAAAGAAACTCGTATCACAAAACAAACTGTCTCTGCGATCACCGTAAGGGTTACTGTAGTTTAGAGAAAGTAAAATATTTACCATCTGATTCACATAATAGGTGAGATAAAGACTGAACGCTGAGGTGGGGAGAATAGCCCGAGGGCAGGAGCCACTCCTTCCAATACCAGCCGGGATTAATGAACGGCTTGCAGCTCCTGCAGGGTTTGCTTTGCTTTGTACTTGAAAGTCTTTGCTGCCGTAACTTCAGACTGTAATTAGATTGACTGGAAAACTGATTTATCTGCAAGGAGCTGCTCAGATCACAAATGAGGCGCATGAACTTTATTTGTCCACCCTAAACGTTAAACGCGTGTCACCTTCAACAAGCAGCAAAATGATTCCAGCATTTAATAAAATAAAAGAAAGACGTGTCTGAGGAAGTTGGGCATAAAGACACGGCACTGTTAGTCTAGAGAAGGACAGAGTGTCGTGGCTTCTTCAGCATGACAATGGTAAATGAATGGTTTTGATGAGGGTTCTTGAGTGGCAGCTTGACTCAAAGCACAGTGTTTACCTCCCTAAATTGGTGCACTTGCTATGAGGATGAATAGATCTCATTGAGTATTGTTCTTTGAACTTGCTCAAGCTACAGAAACCCTACTTTCTAGGCTTGTGAGAACAGTTTTGGTGATTATCTCAGTTTCCTTTTAATGAGCCTAATTTTTCATCTTACCTTTCTTTTCGATTTAATGCTCTCACAGTTTCGGTGCAGTGTGAGACAATGCTGATGGATGAACGTGGAGGGTCTGAGCAGATCCTCAGATGGACGTGGAGGGTCTGGGCAGATCCTCAGATGAACGTGGAGGGTCTGGGCAGATCCTCAGATGGATGTGGAGGTTCTGAGCAGACCCTCAGATGAACGTGGAGGGTCTGAGCAGACCCTCAGATGAACCTGGAGGGTTTGAGCAGACCCTCAGATGAACGTGGAGGGTCTGGGCAGACCCTCAGATGAACGTGGAGGGTCTGGGCAGATCCTCAGATGGACGTGGAGGGTCTGAGCAGACCTAGCTCTAGTACTGTCACTAAAGGCACCTGGTGTTGCTCAGCACTTCGGGAAGATGGACCTGTAATTGGAGTGTTCTAGAACCTTTGCAGATGTCTCTTGACACTGAACTGTAGTGCTGAACTCCCATGGGCTCTGGGGAAAGGAGTGGAGCTGGAGGTAACTTAACTAAATGTCCAGAGCAGTCCACTTTGCAAACTGTGATCTCTAGGGAGGCTTTGCCCTCAAGTAATCCAATTTCTGTTTGAAATGAGCTTGAGTCAGCTGCAGAGCTGCAGTCTGCCTTGGCTGTTCTCTGACAGCAAACCAGAGGGGACCACCAACCTTTTAAGCCCACAGTGCACGTTCCCCATCCCCTCTGCCAGCACCACAAATAGTGGGTGGGAGCGAGTGAGAAATTATTTAATGGGAAAACCCAGTCTTTTTGTGGGGTAAGTTGTCAAAGAGGAAGCTGAAAAATAGGTTTTCTTCATTGTTTTCTTGCTTGGTGGGGTAGGCTGGGGTGCTGATGCTCTGCAGTGTCCATCTGCCTGCAGCAGAACAGTGCCAGCACGGCTGCGGGCTTGGGCTGAGCTCTCTGACAAGATCTGGCAAATAAGGGCAAGAATTTTACAACTGAATAAAATGTGAAGTCTATAAATTTAATGGGGCTTGCATTTTGAATTACAATGGAATAAATTTTCCTCTTAAAAGGAGAAATTGTCTCACTTGTGACTTTCTCCAGTGTTTTACAAGGTTATGAAGGAAACTTCTGAGCATGTTTTGGCAGTTCACATTCTGTGGTCTCTATTCAGAAGATATTTTTTAATTTTCCTCTACAGTTAAGTTCCTCTTGGGGCATCTCCCCTGGCTACCTCTTTGAGTTAAGCACCTAGAAAGTTGGCAGCACACTTAAAACTTCAAATGCATTTGCAGCAAAGGCTCTTGTTGGGACATATGAGTGTGATCAGATGTGAAACCAAGTTTGACTGACTTCTCTTGAGATCTGCTTACCTTCAGTTCCAGTGAGACAAGCTGTCGTCTGAGGAATCCTTTGAAGAGTTTCTCTTGCATGTTCAGATGAGCAAGAGGAGGCTGCAGGAGGATGAATTGCTTGGTGGCTGGGAGCCTAAGGTTAGCAGACGTATCGTGTGTCACTGCGCCTTTTTTTTTTTTTTAATAAAATGAGGGTGGAATGCAGGATCAAAATTACCTCATGTGCTTTAACTTTGAAGTTAATGGGGATTTTTTTTGGCTGCCATGGCAAGTGCCCTTTTAATGAGCCAGCCAGTGATGGTGCTGGCACACAGGTGCCTCCAGCCAAGGGCAGTGTTGGCGCTGTGTCCAAGCCGAGTCTGTGGGACACGGGGGATGTGGCCTGTCCCTGATGCACACCTGCAGCCTGGCCTTTGGGGCACAATGATGGTTTTCCAGTGAGCACCAGTGAGGAGGAGCAGGGCAGTGAATGCAGTGAGTGCCAGGGCTCAGGAGCTGCCTCCCCACAGCACTCGGTTATGAATAACCCCATTCACTCCTGCCGCTCGCGGGCTCGGCATTTCCTATTCTCTTTTGCTCTGAGTTCAAATATCAAAGGTCAACGTGAGTTCATGTTACTATTTTACCACAGAAGTGTTATATGGTTATTGGAAAATAATAAGAAATACAAGGGCATAAGGTTCTTTTTAATACCTGGTTTGCTTCAAGGAGGCATCAATTGTTCTTGGAATCTCTCTGGTGAGTCTATGGCAATAGTTTTGGTCAGTATGCTCTTACACACTTCTATAAATCTTCTTGTCACTGTGCTTTGCTAAGCTTTCCCACAGTGTTAGTTTTTAGGGTTTGCTTGATTTATTTCTTTACTTTTTTTAAAAAAATTTATTTTTTCCATCTAGTTTGCAATATCCCTCCTCTCTGTGATAAAGCAAAAACAGTGAAACTCTCATACTGCTCTGGTAATAAATTCTTAGTCTCTTGTGAACTGCAGGAAAGTTGAAGGAATTAAAATAAATGTGGAGAGCAAACACCTGTTTTCTCAGGAGGCAGCAGTAATTATGCTGCTCCTTCCTCTAAGTCCAGTGCCATTGGGTACCTGTGGAAATACTGAGCTATTACACCTATGGAACATGCTTAGCATTAAAAGCTGGAAGAGAGGGCTGACCTCAATATCCACACGTTTCTGCCTGGCTTTCAGTCACAAAATCTGCCTCACTTAAAGATGCCCCACCTCGTTCTCCACCCAGCTGTGGCAGAAAACCTCAGTCCCTTGCCCAAACACAAGTGTCATTGTGTGGCTTCTTTTGAGAGCACGCTGAAAAGAGGAGCAATTGTGCAGAGGCAGAGAAGGGCTAAGCTCAAGTATTAAAGTCCTTGTAGAGGAATGAGCTGAGTGCTCCATCTCAGTACAGCACGTGGCACTGTGAACCCGACCTGTGGCTGGGGTTTTCTGACAAAAATTAGTCACTTCAAAGCCTTTCTCATGAACAACTGGAATAGCTCAGGAGATGTGATGAAAACAGGAAGGAATAATAGTCCGTGGGCAAAAAAGGCAAAGACCAAGAACTGAAAGGGAGCCTGTGTACTAGGGGAGTGATGGAGAGAACAGGAAAGGTGTGAGGAGAAGAAGAGAAAATGAGAGCAGGACTAAAATGAGTGAAAAGGTGGGTAAAAGACAGACGTAGGAAAGGAGAAAAGGAAAAAAAGGAGAAAAAGGAAAGTGTAAGAGTAGAACTACAGAAATGAAAGCAGAGAGCTGGGCAGAGCCCCTACTCCGTGTGTTGTACCCTACAAGTGGGGCTGTACAAGTAACACATCTCTGAAATCAGACAGGCAGGAGGTTGTTTCCTGCAGTGGTTCACAGTAGTGCCCATGGGTGAGACCTGTCTGGCAGTTAGAGCACTGCATTAGTGCAGGATAGGTGGGATTTCTCCACTGCAGGATCAAGGACCTGCTCTAGGAAGGGGAACACTTAGCAACAGTGCTGAGCACCAAGCACCAGATATGACTGAGTAATGAGCAGAGTGAATGCACTTGCTTACAGCCTGATGGCTGAGCGTGAAGAGAGGGGCTCAGAAGGCTCCAGTGTGGATTAGAGCATCTCACCTTAGATCTGAAACACCAGGTCCAAAAGTCAGCTCTGGACAGGTGTGCAGGTGCATGCAGCGTTGCAGGCTGCACCAGCTCGCTTCTCTCCAGAAGTCAATCTCTGTCTCTCCAACCCAGCAAAACCAAAAATAAAGAAAGAATTCAGGCTTTGACTAACACCAGCTTAGTCAGGTGAGGGAAGCTGGTTGCAAAATGGTATCCAGGTCTTTAAAAAATGCTTTCCTAATGTTTTTAAAGTGGCAGCATGTAAAGGTCTCAGACACATACTCCTTATAAGGTGGTTTGGTTTCTTCCTCCAAGTGGAAAGGGCTGCATAATTCTAGAGCTCATGGACCAATACCTTGGGAATGGATTTGTGTACAAAACTCTCAAACATCTTCAGATACATTGCCCAATCCCCCACTCTTCAGTTTGACATAGGCTTATTTTAGAAAATAAATGTTGAAAACAAACCAATAAAAAACACTATTGTGTAAAAATTCTCTGGAACGAGGGTTTGTTTTTTATTTCTGTGGGTGTGGAGTTGGGGATCAGAGGCAATAATATTCCCTATTATTTAAGATTATTCATTTGGAGAATTTCCCCAGTTCAGCTGGGTTTCTAGTCCTAAAAGGTCACTGCTCTTACTTTTCCATGGGTTATTATGTGAGCAAGAAGCTAAGGGCCAATCTCATGGTGTTGGGTTTGTCCGGGACTCTGCCAAATTCATTTCCCATCCTGGTCTTGACTTGCTGTTTTTGAAGCTTATTGCAAGTCAGGTCACACAGTCCTGTCTCATTTTTTCTGATGGGCCAGAATAAATCTCTGCCAGGCTGAGAGGTGTAATGACTGCACCCAGCTCACTCATCACCTCTGCCTGACTGGCTCTGTAATCATGCAGGACAGCAGATCTCCAGTGAATATTGGCTATTTGCTTCCTGCCTTCCCAGTGTGTCGATGGTAAAAGTCTGCATTTAAAGCTGCCCTCTCAGGCTGCGTGTCCCATTTCCTGCTGAAGTGCCCCAGTGTCAGGTTTATGAGCCTCTGCTGGGTGTGAGCTGTTTGCTCAGCCAGTGGTTTGGATCAGATCTGGCTGTTTGTGCCAAGTGCAGCGTCTGACTGTGCCTCTGTGTGTGTGTGTGTTTGTAGGAAAAGAAGCTCCAAAGTGTTCACTGGCACTTCTCTCTCCTGTGTTTGTGGGATGACATGGAGAAATGGGGTCATCTCCAGGTGAGGAGATGTAAAGTGGAGGAAGAGCCACCTCACCCTGCACTAACTGGGCTTCACAGTGACTTTTATGGAGGGGTCAGAGAGCAGATGGACAAGGGGAATACATATTCCACCGGCTTCAGAGGCAGGAACACCATCCTGAGACCTGCAGGCCACGTTGATTTGGAGCAAGACAGAGCTATCTTTTTAGCTCCTCTCCATTCCAGCTCTAATTAGCTGTCTGGTACCCTTTCTTTGGGGGCACTGTTGTGTTTGTAACATCTCAGCACCATGTTGCCCTGATGCTCAGTCTAAGTTTACTTCTGCTGCTTTCCATCATACTTCACTTCCTTATAAGACCTGCTATTCCTTCTCAGCTATTCTTGCCCTCCCTGTGAGCCAGCCCAGTTTCCATCTGGGATGTGCTGTAAGAAAGCAGCTCATGGGGTCTTGCCTGCATTTTATTGATCACTCTTTCAGTGCTGGCTGGGTGAGCTGGGACGTGGGAGCAGAAACCTGACAAGAGGCTGCTCTGATTAGGTGACATTGTGGCACAAGATGCCACTCTGAGCAGGGGTGAGCTAGTGAAAAGACATGCCACCACTCTTGCTCTGTTTCTCCCTTGAATAGTACAGGGGCAGTTCACTGACAGCTCTTTTGTATTGTGCTGTGTGATTAACTGCAAACCACTCTGCTGGCCTCTGCCCCTATTTATATAGAGCAAAGCAAACTGCTAAGAGCACTCTGGTTATTATGGCTCTGAAAATGAGTGTGTGAGGGAGTCCTGTAACTGCTGGCTTTTAGGTACCACCATGTTTTTGTCATCAGACTCACTGGCAGGCACAGCTTTAGTCAAAGCCTTCCTGCCATCACAGCTCTTTGCTCCATCCCTTGGAGAGAGAATATCCTTCAGCCATCAGCACAATCCTGCTGTCATGCTGAGGAGCAGCAAGCCCACAACACAGCTGAAACTCCAGGAACTGGGCTGAGTTCCTGGCAAAATGCTTCAAAAGAGAACATATATATATATATGTGTATATATATATATACATACATATATATATACACACACATACATATATATATATATATATATACACACATATGCACAGATATATACATATATATATTTATATGCTCAAAATTTCAGTGTAAGGAGCTCTCTTCCCTAGCTAAAATCTATGCCATTCTGGTCTGACGTGGGAGAAGTTGTGCATTGCATCACTTGAATATAAAAGTGCTGCTTGTGCTCAAGCACTGCAGTCTCTGGTTTGAATCAGAAGCAGACTGCTGGTGACCACAAGCCTTGCAGCAGAAAGGCAGCTCCTGTGTGCCCAGCGTGTGCCCTGATTTATTGACCCCACTCCAGCTCCTGGCAGACAGCCTCCCACATCACACGAGTGCCCAGCTGGAGGTGTTACTGGGAGCCTGGGAATGGAAGAACCTGGGAACTCAGAAGCTTCTGGGCATCAGCAGCAGACCCTTTGGATCAAGGGATTTAAAGCAGAGCATTGCAGAGAGTTCTGAATTCACACTGGCTATGGTTTTTGTGTCCTAGGTATCAGTAACATTGCTGCTAACATGCTGCCAGTGCAGATTTAAAGGGAAGATATTTTTAAAAGCAGTGACTAACATGTCAGATTTCACTTTTCAAAAACTTTATTGTATTCCTAATATCATTCATCTCTGCTGCAGTTTCCTCAAGCAGGGCTCGTGCCAGTCCTGGGTAACCTGAGTCAGGCTCCCATCTGGAGGCCCTTCCTGTGCCCACCCCAGGGAGGGAGAGGGCAGATCGTGTTCTGTATTCCCTCTTGGGCAGGACCCTGGAGACTCTGCAGCAGCTCCTGAGTGCCAGCTCATTCCAAGAGAGGGGCCACTGCACTCAAACTCACTTTATCGGTCTCTCAGAGGAGTGTTTCACAGTCAGAAAGGAGTTGTTTGTACTTTCTCTCCTTTTGTAAATTCCTCCATGGTCAGCTTGTCCATGTTGGGCAGCCAGCCTTATTTTCCAAACATGCATCCAGCAAATGGCCCTGCTGTGTGTAATTCCAGTGCTGTGGCTTCTCCTCAGGAGCTGGGGCTGGGTGCTCCCAGTCTCCCAGCAGTGAGGACCTGGGGGCACAGGGACCATCTTTTAGTGCAGTGGGACTTAGCACCGAAAGTGTCCATGATGCCACACAGAGAGTGGAGGAAAAGCAGCCCAGCCCTTTCCACTTCATCTTTTCATCATCAGCAAAACTAATTCCAGACCCCCGACAGAAAAGTCTCAACCCTTTGTTCATCCTTCCCTTTTATTTTTATTTTTTTTAAAGCAAATCTTAAGAAACGTGCAGGCACCCACACACATGCACAGAGTTAGATTTCAAGTCCTAACAGGAAATGTGTAATCTGCTCGAAGATTAAAGTGCCAAGTGCTTCTCTTAAGATTGGGAACCTGACACGGATGTGATTATGAATTAGAGATTGCTTTGTGGTATCAGTGAGGGAAAAAAAAAAAAAAGAATGGGAAAATAGAAGGGTACAGACTTGTTGAGTTCTGCAACCATCTTCAAACAGATATGGAGAGCCTGGAGGTTTTGGATGTCAGGGGATATGTGGAAGTTAAGCCAGAGTGTTACAAGAATATATTTTCACTTTTGTTAAGCTTCTGTGATAGGAGAAAAATACTAATTTTTAACAAAATGTTGCAGAGCTGATGCCTGGACATGTGTCCTCAAAACTGAAGGTTAAAGGTGTACTATGTAAGTCTTCAAAGAAAAATTCCTTAGTGCTGTATCTGGGTGGGAAAAATAAATCATCCCTGCTCTCAGAGCAGGAGTAGCAAGAGGAGAAATCTACATCCTACTACATGCAGAGCTACTGCTTTTTGAGGAACAGAGCATAGCACCTGCCAGCTTATCCAAAATTTACTCCTACTGCCAGAAGAAATTAAAAATAAACATTGTCAAAAAGCACTCCAGCAGAGTAAAAGTTTTGTACCTGGCTCACAAAACTGGAAGCAAAGAAGCAAAGTGGAAAGACAGCAGATTAAGGTGCTGTGCCTGGTGACAGCTCTGCTCATCACTCCTGGATGCTGATCCCCAGTGCTGGATGTTTGCCCAGTGCAGCTGGAGCTCGTGTTCTGCCTCTGAATGTGGCTTCCCAGAGAGAGCAGCTCTCTGAGCTCACTGAGGTGTTTCCTAAATGTACCCTTAGTTTAGGAAGTGTACAAATACCTTAAAATTAACCCATTTAACTTTTCTCCCTTTCTCTTAGTCAGAATAAGGAAAAAAAAAAAAAGGTGTTTTTGCTTTACAGTTCAGAAGAAATGAAGTGGTAGTTTGCTTTTCTAAGACCAAAGGTAACTCCAGTCTGCAGAGTGATTTCCCTGCTTTTCCTGTTGTAGCTTGGCCATCAGTGCTCATCCAAAGCCTGTGACAATGTATTAATAATGTCACAGAATCCTAGAATTGTTGAGGTTCGAAGGAATCTCTGGAGGTGTCTTGTCCAACCACACTTCTCAAGCAGGAGCATCTTGAGTGTTTAGACAGCACGTCCTGTGTTTGGCTTTGTGCCTCTTGTCCTGTCCCTGGGTGCACTGAAAAGGTCCTGATTCCTTTTTCTTTGCACCCCAAGGCTCCTTCCCTCCAGCACTGAGACTGCACCCTCCCTCCTGCCTTGGCAGGGCTTTGATTGCGCTTGATCTTCTTACTAATATCTGGATAAACGGGACAAAAACCTGCTGTGATGCTGAATTCTGTCGCATGGGAGAAGAGCCACAGAAAGGGAAGAAAAAGTCCTGCTAGGTTTTCAAGATGAATTCAAGTCTGGTCAGGAAAGCTTGGGACTGAAAGCAGCTCTGAGTATGTTGATGCTACCCCAGAGGCAGCTGTGGGCTGTGGGGCAGTGCTGTTCCTCTCAGCTGAGAGCTGTTGGGGTTTGCAGAAGCCCTGTTCTGCTGGTCACTTGCCTTCCTTGTGACACCAGCCCATCCCCTGGGGTGTTTGGGCACAGAGCTGGTGCAGGTGTGTGGCTGATGGGGCACAGGCCCATGTGAGCAGCACCACAGGCACCCACTGCCCCTCCACAGAGCCTTATCAGAGCCCCTGGTTTGTTATCTCTCAGCACCCTGCGCTATTGGAACGGGCTTCTGCTTCCCTGGGGATATTCTCTGTACAAAGAGCACCAGGCTGTGCTCTCCCTGCTCAGCTGGTGCCTTGGGATTGTAGCTTTTAGATTTTTCATGTATTTGCAATCCTGCAATTCTTTAGTGTATCACTCTAAACTCCACACACAGTGCAAGCTGCTGCTTTCCCATTTTGGTCAGACACAACAATTCCTCTGCAGGCCTGGGGATCAAGGACCCCTCACTGCCTCAGGCCAGGAGAAATGGAAACAAAAGGGAGTTGGGGGAGAGAAAACTTGGGGTGAATGACTTCATGACCTGAAGCTGTAATTGGAAGATTAACCCCAACATGCAAATGGACCAAACTTATGAAAGTGTGAAAATGTGTGACCCATTGTCCATTTTTGGGTGCAGCCCCTGGGTGGGCTTTATCTGCCCTAAATGTACCTGAAGGCCCTTCAATAAATATAACAGCTTTTTATTCCCTTCATTTTGTCTGGTCTCTGTTTTTAGGTAGCCCTCAAAGGGGCTGTGCTGTGCAAAGGCATCACAGCCACGCTGGGCATCTCAGCAGGAACGTGGCCAGGCAGGAGCAGGGGTTTTGTCCAGGCTGCCCCATGGAGCAGCAGCAGTGAGGGGGAGAAGCTGCTGCCTCCCTGTCACAGAGCAGAGCTGCTCTGTCCTCTGGGATACCTTTGGAAAAGAAATGCTGTTACCACATCTGGCATAAGCAGCAGAGAGGTGTTCCATCATTAGTTCTGCTGGTTACCAGGCTCCCTGAGAGTTCTCCTCCTCTCTCCCGTGCATAATCCAGCATCTGATCTCTGCATCCCCACTCTGCTCTTCCATGGGGGGTTTGTGGGACTGCCTGGATCCATGGGGTGAGAATGGATAAGCTGTCAGTGGGTGAGGTATGAGGGTACAAAGTACTGCAGCAGTGGAGAGGTTCTACCTTCACAGTTATTTCAGAAAATAATTTCCAAATAAAACTTACAGTACTGCTTGTTTCTTTTCTTTTGGTTCTCTAAATGTGAACATTTGTGCAAGCCTCAAGCCCTCTTTCTCTGGGTTTGCTGGCAGTACTGCCGTGGGCCATGAGGACAAACTGACCACTAATTTTAGGAACTGGAAGAGTTTCAATTTAAAAAAAGAAGAAAAAGAAAAGGGGAAGGTTACGAGAATTAGGATATCTATTTCTGAAAGAGCAAATGTATGATGGAAGGCTGCAGGACGATTTCTCTTGATTTCTCAAATGCATTATGATTGTCTGCAAGGAAGGAGTGACAGAAATAACACCTACCCAAGGTTCTCAGGCAGGAAGGGCAGGCAGGTATTGTCACTGGTGCTGCTCAGGCAGGGACAGGCAGGGTGTGGCATGGTGGCTGTTGGCAGCAGCAGGACACCAGCCCGTGCCAGAGCTGGGGCTGCCAGGCAGGAGTGAGGGAGAGCTCCCTCACACCCCTCTGGGCAGGGACAGGCTGCTTTGTGCTGGCACTGGGCTCAGTGTGGCACAGAACTGGCTCCATGTTATGGCAAAACCAGCCCCCAGATAAGTGCACATCCCCAAATTAATTTTCCAGAGCAGTTTGTCCACCATGCACTTCACCTAGGGGCCTCCTTGGGACACCCACATTGCCTCGCTTTATTTTGCACTTCTGGTTTTTGCCTTTCCCTGTAGCCCCACCATTGTGTTCTTGCCCATTTTCAGCCAGCTTTCCCTGTAGCCTGGAGCAATCCCCAGCAGTACCAGGCAGAGGTGGCTGGGGACCACATTTGGCATGGGTATGATCCACTGTAGGGTCACTGGGGCCGCTCCTGGCCAAGCTGGTGGATCCACCCTGCTGATGGATCACCTGGGGGTGGGATGGGCAGTGGGCAGGAGCCCCTGGCAGGAGCAGGTGCCTTCCATGGTCCCCAGGGGCTGAACCCATCCCTGTTGCACTGCCTGGCTCAGCTCATGAGGCTCCACCACCAAACCTCACTGGGTGCCAGGGGAGATCCTGCTGCTGGCTCTGCCCTCTCCTCCCGCTGCCCTTTGGCACCACACCTGGGAAAAACCAACCTCCTCACTGCTTCAGACTGGTGAGTGATGTGCCTGTGATTGCAGCAGCTCCCATCCCCCAGGACCTGCCACTATTTATTCTCATAAGGGTGGGATGAACCCAGTCAGCCCCAATAATAGAAATGTCAGAGGCTGCCAGGGATTTGCTGAGATAAATGCTTATTGGAATTTCAACGTGGCAGGAAGCATCAATTTTGATAGTAATTTCCTTTGTGGAAGAGTTTCCTTGATTTCTTCTTATTCAGACACAATTTTGTACCATCTCGGCTTCCTTATGTCAAGACTTTCAAATGTAGAATTAAAAAAAAAAATAAAAACTTTATTAATGTAGCAAGATGCCAATATAAGTTTGCTGAAGCTGAGCTCCAAGGCAGTGCTGGAGCTGCTATCATGACTGGGTTTTTTCTGTTTATTTTTTCACTTTGTGAGAGTGTTTATTTACAGAAGCAGCACTGGAATTTGCAGAAAACATTTAGGAAAAACAAGGAATGTGTCACACTTCAGGCTTTTCTACCTTGATTATATATGTGAGAAATGTTGTATTAAAATAGGTTTTACTGTTGTAAGCTTGCAATATTTGTTCTTCACTGAGATACCCATTGCAAGAGCACCTGATCAAGGCAGGTGGCTTCTGGGATTTTTAAATAATTTCTTTCTCATGGTCTGGTTTGTTTGGGTTTGTTTTTAACAGCCCCTGCTCAGAAATATAAACCCTAATATCACAGCTCCCTTGCTGCAAAATAAGCACTTGTTATTTTATCACCTTACACGCTTGGAAAGCAAGTACACAAAGTTTTGATGGTAATTTGTGATGTTGGGGCAACTGGAGAAGCAGAGAAGGAGACAGAGTATCTGCCAGAGTGGAAAAAAAGATGAAAGCAAACTGA
The DNA here is from genome assembly GCA_013398615.1 of Brachypodius melanocephalos. Taxonomy (NCBI): domain Eukaryota; kingdom Metazoa; phylum Chordata; class Aves; order Passeriformes; family Pycnonotidae; genus Brachypodius; species Brachypodius melanocephalos. The sequence continues at coordinate 3,978,444 of VZSR01001065.1, read as the reverse complement.
TCTCCCTGGACTGGTATGTACTAGTAAGATTGGCTTAAGGCCAAAATTGGTATCAAAGTATCACACTTCAGGACTAAACCCACAAGAAGGATTTTTAGGATGGCTCTATCAGCTTTCACTGGGTTATTTTTAGGGACCTTCTGTCCTGATGGAGAGGGGCTCAGGAGTTCCTTCTGTAAGTAAATGTGCCAGAAGAGGCCAGCTGAACTCTTGCTTTTTGTCACCTTCTCGAAGGACAACTTTGGGATTTTTTTCTTGACCAGGCTGCTTTGTGGGTGACTTTACTGTACAGGAACAGCCTCACTCCTTGGCAGAAGATTTCCAGGGGAGTTCTGGAAATTCTTTTCCTGTCTCTTGTGATTTCTTAATTTTGATTTTTTTGTTGTTGTTGTAAGTATTTGGACACAGCCGTGGAAACAAAATTAAATAGCTGCAGCACAGACCCACGGCACGTCCCGTGTGATGCAGTGTGAGCAACCAGCTGTGGAGCTTTGGTGGAAGCTTCTCAGTTCCTGGGAGCACTAAAGAAAAACAGGATCAGTTTGGAACCTTCTTTGCTCCATGCTGAATTTCCTGCTGCTGCTGCTTGCTTTTATGGCATGGTTCCACTCAGGGGCTGTGGTGTCCCTGATGTAGAGGGAATTGATGGTGGCATGAAACTCCTGGGGATCTGACCCTTTTGGGTTTCCTCAGGACTCAGCCCCAATGGTGACTTAATGGAGAGAGGCAGCCTTGATCCAGTTGTCCAAAAAGGAATTTTAATAATGCCAAAACAACAATCAATAAGGTGTACACTGTGTAAGAGAGCTGAACTGGAACAAGGCAGTAACAAGGGGCAGAAAGCACCGTGCTGGGGTCAGACAGGGGAATTTATATATTCTGGTGTGGGTGGGGAGTTAAGGTGGGCTCTGAGGGAAGGGTCCAATAGGGGAGGACAATTAGGAATATTGAAATTCTTGCACCAAAAATCAACTTATGGTAACACAGAGAACTAGGAACTTTCTAGCAACATTTGTGTACTTGAACATGTGAATAAGCCTCTTGCTTATTCCACTTCAAACAGGGTTTCCCAAGGCATTTTTCTGGGGGTCTCTTCTTCCCCAGGGAAACCACCCTCAACAGTGCCAGCATCTTCATGTTGCCTGGCTTGTGTTTGCAGTGAATTCTGGGGAGCTGGGTGTCATCCCTGGATGCCATCCCTGGGTTC